>OMKP01032113.1:0-22386 GCA_900302375.1 Bathygadus melanobranchus
GGATTAGATTGACAGATCTGTTTCGTGTCCTGTTTAGGGTTCTGGCTCTTGCATATACTGTAAGTGTGTACGAGATATATACTGGCTCAGATGCATGCACAAGTTAATTGTCCAATAATTATAATCAAAGAATTTGCTATTCACCCAGAAATCATTGTTTGCTTAAAATGTCCTATACACTACTAACATCCACTGTATACTACTACTACTACTACTAATAATAATAATAACAATAACAATAACAATAACAATAACAATAACAATAACAATAACAATTATCATCATCATCATTATAATAATTATTACAATTCTAATTATCTTTATTTATATAGCTAATTTTTAAGCAGATGTTACAACAGAATGCAAATAATCAAACACTCAAAAAAGAAATACACAAATAAATAAAAACTGTAAAAATCAGGCATAAGAAGTGAAATAAAAAATAATTTCAAGTTCAAATGATAAAAAATGTTTGATGTGACATTTTTTTAAACACTCTGCTCCCCTGTGGAGAGACGGTTCCAGAGAGTTACAGAGTTTTCAGTCTGGACCAGTGGACCCTGCTCCTGCCTCATATTGCTTCATTAAGAGGTTTAAAAAAAGGATTGTAAAAACAATCCTCTGCTTAACAGGTAACCAGTGCAGGGACATTATTGGGGTAATGTGGTCCCTGCGCCTGGATTTAGTTTGCGTATTAAACATTAGTTTGCATATATAAACATTATATAAACATTATATAAACATTAATACTTAAGTAGTAAGCCGTTTTTTCAGTTGGATGTAGCAGGATTTGATTAGTTTATCATTGTGTTGTTTAAAATGTAAGTGAGGGTCGAAGATAACAACCAGGTTCTTGGAACAGGTGGATATCTTTGGTGAAATGTTCTAGGCCAAATACAAGGACCTCAGTTTTAGCTGGAGGGAATTGGAGAGTATGACAGTGCTTTTATTCTTGTATACGTATGACTCATGCTTTATTTCATCACTTCCCAGCAGGGGCGTCTGCCTAAGATGGTGATTCATCGCTTACTGCAACCAACAACGATTCACTGGAGGCCCACAACAGCAGCGTCAACAAGAACAACAACAGGAACACCTCCAGAGGCTCTCCATTTTTAACCATGAACTTTGAAATCCCCTCTCGAACTCTGCTTCATGCTCAACTTTGCTGTTCTAGAGAGACCCACACGTTCTGACTTTGGTGCTGACGCCAACCTGTTAAGATATGACTCTTGCTTCTCAGCTTGGGATTGGTCGGGAGGCTCTGGTGGATCCCATCCATGCCCCTGCACTCGACAGATGTCTCTTTTGTTGGGTCTCTTTTGTTGGCTCATCAATCGACTCCTATTGAAATGGGCATGTCAGGTAACACATTGAAAGACTCACCTTTCACCTTATCCATGCTCCCCAAGTCATCTTGGGGTACCCCTGGCTTGTGAACATAACCCATGCATAAGTCAGGGCTTTGTGATGTATTCTGCAGTGCTGTCAGTCTCAGATCTGCACTTCTCATCTCATCTTCTTCCAGTCTGCCTGTTCCCCCAGAGTTCCCAGAAATGTCTGGAGTTCCCAATGAGTACCTGGACCTCAAGGAGGTATTCGACAAGGCCTGGGCTGCCCACATCGCCCGAATGCTCATCATTTGGTGAGGATCAGGGAGGGGTATGAGTGATAAATGGCCTTTAATATGCCAAGGGGACATACCTAGTTATGCCTTTTGCAGTTTTCCTGGGGTTAGTTAATGATATGACTATGTCTCTCGGCTGGCCTGGGAACGCCTCGGGATTCCCCCGGAGGAGCTGGACGAAGTGGCTGGGGAGAGGGAAGTCTGGGCTGCCCTGCTCAAGCTGCTGCCCCCGCGACCCGACCCCTCGGAATAGCGGGAGATAATGGATGGATGGATGGATAGTTAATGATATCCTCCAGTATGGAGTGCCTATTAGTATTATTAATACAAATAGGAGTCAACTGGTGTTTTGTAAAAGTTAACTTGTGTCTTGTAAAACTTAATTTGTGCAATGATTTGTACATATGAATCCAATTATGAATCCAAGTTTTAAGGCTGCTCTCCACTACGCAACCTTTAAAGTTGCGGCCAACTTAGGCAGTACGACTAGTCTTGACGATCAGTCTTGCCTTGCTGTCAGGTTGGGGGTCCACACTACATGACTGGGAACAGTCATCTTATCCTGGCTACCTGCTGTTGTAAAGTAAGGAGCCAACCTAGCAATTGTAAGCATGTAAACTTCTAAAATCTATTGACTTGGCAACCAGGAATGGTTGTTCTGTTCTAATTGTACTATACCTTCAGCGATAGGCTATATTGTTGTCTCCCTCTTTCGACAAATGTGTTACTTTTCAAGTCGCTTTGGATAAAAGTGTCTGCCAAATGCTCTAAATGTAATCTAAATGTAACATGCAGGGTACACACATGAAGACTCGACTCACCAAACATTTTGACAACAATTTGGCTGAATGTTAAATAAATATAATCGGCTCAATCAGGCTTTTTGTCGCACAGTGGAGAGCAGCCTTTACATTTTGCATGAATACCTAAATAATATATATAGTATATAATGTTTATAATAAATTATATATATTTTGTCCACGCACATTAGTTACAATAAGAATCAAAAATTGGCTTGTGAACTGTTGAATCTGCATTTGTGGATCAAGTGATGCTGCATTCATTGATGTAGTTTTGAGATAATCTCTTTTCCTCTTTTGAATTTTGAGACGCTTGTCATGGTGTTTTAGGTGTGCGATTTGTAACTCGCCATCTCCACTTCACTGGAAATAGGGATCCGACTAGTACCTCAATCAGTCACATTCAGATTCCTAGGCATAATGAAACTATTGGTTTACTACTCCAGCAAATAATGCTAAACTAAACTGCAATATTACACAAGCTGGTATGCTTTACCATTTTTAATGTAATGATCACCTCCACCACCGAAGAAACCACAGTAGACACGTTTAGTTATGATTTACGAATCGCACACCCGAAACACTGACATTTATCTCAAAATTCAAAAGAGGAAAAGAGATTGCCTCAAGACTATGTCAATGAATGCACGCATGTCCACAAATACAAATTCAACAGTTCATAAGCCAATTTTGATCATATGAACATAGTAAAAAAAATATATAATTTTTGTAGTTATTTGTGCAAAATGTAAAACATGGATTCATAAATACGTATGCATTTGTACAACTTGACGAAGATACAAGCAAAACTCAAGTTGACTCGACTAATTATGAGACAAATCTCTATACTCGGGACCTGCTCAATGTTAGTGTTTTTGTGAACTTGGATGACATACATAATTTTTTCCAAGTCTAAACAGGAACATGTGTTGGATGTACATCAAGTTCTCCAGAGGCTAGAGAACCAGCTATTCGTAAAGGCTGAAAAATCTGAGTGCCGCGTCTCAGTACTATCCTTCCTGGGACTTGTCATCAATGATCTGGCCAAATCAAACATCAAAGATGAGCTGGTCTCCCGCGAGGAACCACCTAATCACGATAACCGTCTCCGCGAACACCGCTGACAGAGGACATCTCGATCACCACCTTGTCATTAATTGAGTTGCCACGGTCCCCGTTTCCAAGTTCTCACCAGCCTCCCTGTGATTCAAGTTTTCCGTCTGAGCCTATGCAACTAGGCTGAGCCCACCTATCACAAGAGAGACAACACTTCATGCAGTCCAGGGCCTGTCTGTATTGTGGCCAACTGGGGCATTATGTCCTGCTCGTCCTGGAAATGGGCAGGCTCGTCTGTATCCAGAGGGGTCCTGATGAGTCGCGCCGAATACCCCCCTTTCCTGTCCGTTGCTAGAGGCCGTTCTGCTGTAGCTTCTGTCTTTCCGCCCTAGTAGATTATGGAGCTGATGAAAGCTTCATTGATAGAGAGTTGAGACTTTGAATGGCAAGTTGCTAGCTTGTGTGGAATACAAGACTGTGCCTATTAAGCTTCAACTGTCAGGTAACCATCACAAGACTATTTCACTGCATATTATTGACTCTCCATTTCACATTTCTGGGATATCCATGGTTAAAAGCAAAGCTTTTTGGACAATCTTTCTCGTCCAGAGAGAGAATCCATGGAAGAGTATATCCGGGACTCCCTTGCTGCGGGCATTATTCGTTCGTCTTCTTCCCCTGTGGGTGCAGGATTCTTCTTTGGGAAGAAGGATGGACCACTGCAACCGTGTATAGACTTCCCAGTAAATCAAATCACTTGTCTTTGATTCAGATTTTTTCCATGCCTCTTGCTGATCACAAGAAACATGTTCGTTAGGTCATACGTCTTTTGGAGAAAAAGCTGTTTGTGAAGGTAGAGAAATGTGATTTCCACATCCCCTCAGTTCCCTTTTAGGGATACATTATTGGTCAGGGGGGGGTGAAGATGGATCCGGCCAAGGTAACTGCAGTCACTGATTGGTCCCCTCCAACCTGAAGCAGCTGCAGTGGTTTTACAGGCACTTTATACGGAAACAGCTGAATTACTGCACCGCTTACAGCCCTTACCTCTACGACCACACTGTTCAAGTGAAGCCCAGAAGAAGAGATCGCCTTTCAGGAACTCAAGGAACATTTCACTTCTTCACCAGTTCTCACTCAGCCAGACCAATCCATTCAGTTTGTGGTAGAGGTGGATGACTTGGACACCGGAGTTGGAGCGGTGTTGTCACAACGGTCCATTTCTGATCATAAACTTCATGCATGCACATTCTTCTCCAAGAGACTTTCCCCGCCTGAGAGGAATTATGATGTGGGCAATCGGGAGCTCTTAGCAGTGAAAATGGTGTTGGAGGTGGACTGATCACAAGTCACCGTGTTCACCTTGGATTGGGTCACTAGCCCGTCAGCAGTTTGGCTTACACTCCCAACATCTCTCCGGGTTCACCCCATTTGTCATGTTTCACAAATCAAACCGGTCACCACCAGTCCTCTTCCTCCTCCAATACCTGCTCCGCCCCTGACCAGGATCACAGATGATCATCTGGCCTACACCGTCCGGCGGCTTCTAGATGTGCGCCGTCGGGGTCGGGGTTTACAGTATTGAGTTGATTGGGAGGGATAAGGTCCCGAGGAGCGTACTTGGATTCCTTGTTGTCACATCCTGGATGCCTCCCTGATCAGGGATTTCAACGCCTCACACCCTGGTTGGGTGCCTGTAGAGGGGTGGTACTATTACACCTGTCCCTGCTTCCTCTTTGGACACGCCCACTACTCGTCATCACTAGTTTCCACAGAGTGTCGTTGTCTACTCTATCTCCAGCTCCTCCCCAATGACCTTGTTTACTCACCTGCGATTCTTCAAGCTCATCATCTCTGCAGTATCTATACACCGGCTTTTCTCCTGCTCTTCCCCAGATCTTGCATTCTCTAAGTGGTAGTCATGTTTCCAGTATTTCAAGCATTTATTCCAGTTCTGTGTTCAGTTCTCTCCTCGTGTTACTTTGTTCCCCTCAGTGATCCCGTTTTCCATTTTTTGTTTAGATTATTCCCTGCCTTTCAGATTGCCTACTTGTGTACGACCCTCGCCTGTCTGATTACCCACACATCGCCTAACCCTCGCCTGCCGGACTGCATATCCATTGCCGAACCACCTGTCTGATTACCCTGCCGTTTCCGAACCCCTTGCTTGTCTGAGTACCCTGCCATTGTTTGTCTGAGTACCCTGCCATTGCCGATTCCACCTAGTGTGCATTTGGGTTCCACCATTCAGAATCGTAACAGGATGCTTCTGACACTGTAGTGGGGGCAGTCCCGCTCAGCGGTCTGCTGAGGATCAGATGATTCACCTGTGTGCTTTCTTCTCCCGGAAGGAGTTCTGACAACTGCAAACTGTTAGCAGTGAAGCTTGCACTGGTGGCACTGGTTGGAGGGGGTGGAGGAGCCATTTGTGGTCTGGACAGATTACAATCACATCACTGATCTGAATACATCTGATCAGTGAAATACCTACAGGTTTTTGGAGGGCTACTGTCCTGAAATATGCTCCTGGGCTCCCACACAGCATTCTGGACCAATCTCTCACACTGAGGGGGTTCTGTCACAAATTGCTCTCACTATAGCTATTTTCGTGTGTTTTGTTTGTTTATCATGCCATGTCACTAACTCTCCTGTCATTTCAGATCCACTCCCCCTTGCTATGCAATCACCCGTCACCTGCATTTCCATGCCCATCTTCTCACCTGCAGCTCATTCCCTCTTTAGTACATCAGTGTAAATACCAGTCCACTTCCCTTTGTTCTCTGCCAGATTGTTTTGTGTGTTAAACCAAACTTTCCCGGATTCTACAATCCCATTTTTTCCTGACCTGCCTGTTTTGACCATGCTTGTTTTCTGGAACTTGGATTCCCTGCCTGCCCCTTGTCGGATTTGTTTGACTCTGTGACTGATCTCCCGGTTTTTACCTTGCCTGTTCAAACCTGCCAGTACCAGAGAACTTCAGTTCTACAGTCAGGATGTGTTTGGTCTGTCTTGTCTATTGACTCTCAGCCTCCTCTGACCTCCAACAGATTGACACCTATTCAGACCTTAAGCTGACCAGACTCATCAACAAGATACGATGTGGGTTTCCATAGCGGTATTGATGTGAAAATGATGAGTTCAGATATGCTGTTATTGCTTTTCTCCAAGAAAGATTCTATTCCCCTTTCCGGATGCTGTTGCATATTAAGAAATTCCTTTGGTCATATCACCTACAACAGCCTTGTTCCTGTGAAAGGAATTCTGTATGAAACAATAATCAAAAGCAGTTGAATTCCTGAGGAGTGAGTCTGCTCTCTCCAGGTATAAACATATTCACCTTATATTTTTAATATCTTTCACTGACCTTGCTATACTATTCGAATAAGGGTTTATGATTGGCAATAAATGTAAGTATGTGATCAAAATGGTGGCATGTTTTTGTGATTTTTTGTTTGAATGGGTTAGGGTTAGGGTTAGGGTTAGTCCAAATTGACTGATTTTTCATAAGCAAAATGTTAATATTACATTTGGATCAAAACAGCAGCTTTTTCAATTTCTTCAGGGAAAACAATCTTCAACATTGTACATATGGCTGTGAGAGTAAAGGGAACAAAAAAACAAAAAAAGATTATTGTATTAGGATATGGGTTTTCTTTCGTGACATACCAATGAGGCACCATGAACTTGATCTAAACAGAACTGAAAAGCTCATAGGCATATTCTTTGTTTGCTGCTGTTGTATCTCATAACTAAGGAAATATAACATTGTGTGTTTAGAAAGATGATTTTTTTAAATTGTTGTATTCATATTGTATGTTATTTGGGTTCCTTTCCGTGACCTTTAACTCTTGCCCCAGAGAAATGCAAATGCCTACAGAACATAATGGCTCCTTTCCTGTGAAAAAAAAACTAAACACGGCAGTAAAACAAAGTAATTAGGGTTGTCATGACAACAGGACCCAGCAGGCCAATGGTTCTGCATACATTTGCAGAACTTCAAAAAGTATCAAAGATCCATACTTGCAGGCCTGGTGCACGAGCGCTGTTTTCAATTAGCGGCCGACTTCCACAGTCCCTCTTTGGATTCAAGATCAATATGGAACACCCCCTTCAGAAAGGAGAGAAAAAGGAGAGAGGCACTAGTCCACATCCAGACAGGCCGAGTCCTCTGGATTTCATTAGAGTTCATTTTCTTATCTTTTTCATCTCCATGCTGCCCAGAGATTTGGCAGGCGAACCCATGGTTTCTTTAGCAGTTTGAAAAATGCTGCAACAAGCCAGAGGCCTGTGGATCAGGTCATTAAACCCCCACTGAGCCTGCCACTAGTGATCAATATGGTTCATGTTTTTGTAAATACAGCTTCTCCTTACAATCCTACACAGGTTTTGATCATCTGTAAATTACATGATAAAGACCCCATACATTTAATTAGACTGAGTTGAAGTACCTCTACTTTGATGTTAGGGTTAGGGACCAAGCCTTTCTCGGTCTCTGCTACATACTGAAGGATCATCGGCCCCACAATAACATCGGAGCAGTATAGTGGACCATTAGATTACCTTTCATAGATTATCGTTGGGTTTTCAAACTCTGAAAATAGGAGCCATAATGACAAGGATGCCCTTGGAGCAGCATGGCCCTGGGATGGTGCATGGGCTCCAGTTTAAAAAAGAGGGCAAGCAGGGAAATAAGGTCCAGGACCTGGAGCTGAAACTGAGAACCCTCCTCATTAGGGGCTCAGGATCACAGACATAGACTCCCCTTCATCACAGTCACACTGGGATATGCAGAGGACAGCAAGGTTAACCCGGACAGCCTGCTGTGTGTCGTTACCATGGCAAACATCCCAAGGGCCAAAGCAAATAGATGACAAGTACAATAATATGAGGTGTAATCACCAAGGTCAGTTGCCTGCGATGCACCGCCGCATCTCACAGCCCATAGTCTCCACGAGAGAAAGACTCCTTAGGGGATACGTTCTGGAGACTGCACATGAGCGCTCATTGAGAGATCCAGTTCACTTCCACTGTTGAATATTTACTTTCCGGCTCTTTGTACTGGGAGTCCTACAGATGGAATCTACCATCCTCTGTAAAGGGGGAATTTTATGACTTATTAACTGTCAACAGTTCATAACCTCCAAGGAGCTATTAAACGTTCTCCTGTGGCTTCAACAGATAGGCCTATGTTTGAATTGGACCAGAAAGATATTTGAATGGGTTTTTTGCTCTCTCTCTCTCAAACTCTGCATTTGACTGCAGCAAGTCTCTGTAAGGTCACCTGACACACCCTGTCTAGATGAGAAGAGAGCAGCTGAGACAGAGCAACCAGATAAACAAAGGACACATTGGACCGCAGCATCATGGCTCACGTGTCTTAAATGCAACTAATATTTGATTAGATGCGACAGCCTTTGCTTAGCCTTTTGTTTAAAGCTCCTGGAATATATCTGCTTCTGCTAATCCAAGCGCCACTCTAATTAATAATTTCTTTATTTTTATTGTTTTGACATCATAGTTGTGATTGTCCTTGAGAAATGGTGCCAGTGGAGTGACTAAAACCTTTATCACTCGCTAAAAGCAAAGGAATTGCTGATTTGAGAATGATACCAGGGTCAGGTGTCGGTCTTAAAATCACACCCACCCATTCATACACACACACACACACACACACACACACTGAGCCATATATTTATCAAATCCAAACATGTATACATGTATATATTACACATTGCCTAAATAATGGCCCACAAACTGATTCCATCCACATTTTCCAATCCAAATTGATCCAGGTGAATGATCAAAAGTAGAGCCGTTTTCTCCATGCAGACATATACAGAGATGATCATTGTTTGTCTTACATGCAAAGGCAAAAACAATTAACCACACATGCATTGCAGTAGCTGTTGTGTGTCAAATTTTAAATAATCAGGGAGGCCATGACTTTGTGAAGGCCTTAAAAGCATTCTTCTGCTGGCCTTTTGGTCCATGTGGTAGTGATTAGGTGCTCTGGTCTGGCCATGCAGGTGACTTACATTGCGTGGCCGCTCCTCGAGTGAAACGTAGTTGAAGTAAAGATTCATGCATTGTAAAGAGAGATTAGTGTCATTTAGCTGCCTTGCTAAAGTGTTCCATTTTGTTGCATGGCCTATTTGGTTGAGATGGTTTTGTAATTTACTACATTCTTTGTTTTTTATTTAAGGGTATAATGTTTAGATTAAAAGGAACTTATTTATGTTGAACAAACATTTATTCAACATGTTCAAACTCTGAGTTTGAACATGTCTTTCAAGAGTCTTTCAAACTGAAAGCTCCTGAAACCTCCGCTCCTTTTTTCGGGTCTTTCACCTGTTCTGACCATATTTTTCTATCCATCTCTTTTTCTATCCAACTACCTCTTCTTGGGGGGAGGCTTCGCCCATGCAACCCTCTGCTCCATTATACCGTCCATGATTACTGTTGGAAAACGTTCAAAACCTGCCACTCACAGGCCACCTGAGCACACTGAGAGGTGGAGAACCCAGGAGAGAGAGATAACCAGGAACCAGTTGGGTGAGGGAGGGCTGGTGGAGTGACAGCCAATGTACAATAACATTAATCTTCTGTCTCAGACAGAGCCAGAGCTCCTTTTGGACATAGTTCTGCCTCAATTTGACTCATTCTTCTTTTTCTGCACTGGAAGCCCAATCCAATGGAAACACATTCCTGTCATGCCTGGATGCAGTTCCCTGTTTAGATTTCTCATTACAAACAGCATTACATGCAGGAGGGCTGGCTGAAGTGCCAGGCAGACAGCAGAGACTGGGGACCTTCAGCCCACCACAGCCACCAGAACAAAATTAACAGCTTTATTACCACCTGCCTATGGAGGGAAATATGTATAAATCGTGGCATTTGCATTAATCAATTCAGTCAAAATAAAAATACATATAATATCAAGGGGTAAATCATACATGAAGAGGCAGAGGGTTGGTCTTTCACATCCAGTTTTAATTAATAAACATAACCCTCTTTCTTGGTGATCTTTTTTTGCTTTAATAAAAAATGAAGGACATAAATGTATAGCGGAATCGCTACATTGATTTTTAAAAATTGCTTGGATTTATACTAATGCATCGAATGGTTTCTTTGTTTTCTTTGTGTCTCAGCAACCAAGCAGAACTTTATGGAAAGCAAATCTCCCTCTGTCTCTGTCTGTCTCTTTCTGCTCTCTCTGTCTCTCTGTCTGTTTCTGTCTCTCTCAGAGTTTTTGTTTCTCTCTCTATCTCAAGGCGATCTTATCTCATTCCAACTTTATCAGCAGGGGGATTAGAGCTGCCATGACTCCAGCTGCATTCTGGGTACTATTGAGTGACTGCTTCCAATGTCTATCCCTCTGGCAGGATGGATAAATCAATGTTCAAATACATATGTATAACTCTGTGGAGTGTGTGTGGTTGGTGGCTGGTTAAAGTAGCCTCACCTGGCTCGAGTCAGGCTGATTAGAGTCTTGGACTGGGTGAGGCTGCACACCTGTGGTGCGTTGGCCAATCAAGGCACACAGGATACACCAGCCATCACCACACACCCTCGAGGGGCACGGACGAGTCAAGCGTTTACCACCTGCTCTGCCTGCATAACGTACTCCAACTCGACAATAAACCGGTTTAAACAGCATCCACCTGTGTCCTGATCATAGGGATCTACTGCCAAACTGGCTCCCAATGTGGGGCTTCTCTGACCCAGAAATGGACACAGAAGGGCTGCTCCCAGGCCCTACCACCGTGGCCTAGCTGATGAGCCTCCAGACAGCGCTGCAACGGCCCATATCCAGCAACACATCTGCCAGCCAAGGCAGTGGGGGCTGGCTGGCCACACAGGGGGGTTGTGGGGACAATGGGGTTAGGGTTGTTTTTTATGTCATGGTATGGCAACAGAGTCTGCTTGTTTATGTTGGGTATGGTAACACTGTTAAGAGATTCAAGTTCACCTGTTCATCACCACACACACTTGAGGGGTGTGGGCATGTCACACATTGATCACCTCCTCTGCCGGTATGAACAATATCCGCCTGCTTCCTGGATGTTAGAGGAGCCCCAGCAAAGCCACATAGGTAGCGTGTGGAAGGGATCTACTGCCACACACACACAGACAACGGGCTCACTATGAGCAAGGCCTGAGTGTCAAAGTAGTTTAATATGCTGAAAGAGTTTAATTGGTTTGCCTTAGCCAAACCAATAAACTTGATTGATGAAAGACAAAAGTGAACCAAACATTATTTCCTGTTTTTAAAGTTTCCATGTTGAATTATTAAAGAGGCCTCGGCCAGAAACTTCCTGAGCCTTTACAAACAACAAAAGTTCTGGATGTCGTAATGAGGGCTGCAAGCTCTCCACTGTCTGTATGTATCACAACAAACCGTGCAAACAGTATGCCATAGATTTCATTTTCTAAAGCCTAAATAATTAATTCCAGAGAACTTTTGAAGTAAGTGTGAATATTTAAATGTACAGGCTTTATTCCAGAAAGAAATCTACTCATTCTTGAGATAGAGATGGAGTAAATTCAGGATTGTCGTTCCTTCACCCCTTCTGGCTATATATAAGAAATTGTTATGTATACATGGCAACCCAAGCAACCCACCTTAGCTTAGCAAACCCTAGCTTGGTTTGCAACTGAACGAGAGGGAGAGGATATTTGATATTCCTAAAGCAGAAATGCAGATATGCTCTTGTAAATACAGAAGTGTACACTAAAATGCAAGCAATGTGTCCATCATGATAAAATTCAAATGCAGTGTGAGTTAAAGTCCCCTAAAATCATACTTGATTTGAATGTTTCATTATATAATTTGGGGGCCATTCATTACTTCGGGATGCAAACAAATATATTCACTTATAAAATATATCTATTGTGATTATGGTGGTGAGTGTGGTGTGAGTAGGCCGGAGTCAGGACCCTGGTCATAGAGGGAAGGAGAGGGAGAGGCCACCTGTTTCCCTTACACTGTGCTCTTGGCATAATGCAGGGTTGTTCATGGCAGATTAACACCAGGCCATGAGAGGTGGCAGTGCCAGCTGTACTTCAAAACATGAGGGAAGCCGCATTAGCTTCAGCGAACCACAATCCGAGGCATTCAACACATTAGTAGTTCTCACATTAGTAGAGGGACATCGCTGACACTGATATCAGGGTGCAGTCACTGACATGCATCCAGTCTGCAGTGGTTTGAACACCATAGCATACAAAAGGGTACTCACATTTCATTAGGCAAGTGCTGCTAGGCAGCGCTCAGCTTATGTTCAGCTTATGTCATATTTCTTCTTTCTTTATTATTCTCTACAATTTTGGGATCAATGTTTCACCTAGAGAATCCATTAAAAGTTTAAACTTAATGGAGTTTAATATTTGACTTTTCATTACATGTATCATGTTAGTTAATGAGCAGAGCCTAGAGATCTAGTGTATAGGGAGAACATTAGAGGTCCTAGGACTGAGCCTTGGGGGACTCCGGTGTCAGAGGGCAGGGTCTGGACAAGGAGTTGTTCCATGTGACCTGATATGTAAGTAAACCAAATAGTACATCCAGCAATGCCGAGTTCAGCGAGGGTGGAGAGGAGTGGTTCACAGTGGTTCACTGTGTGAAATGCAGCAGAAAGGTCAAGTAAAATGATTACCAATGAGAGGGACGAGGCTGTGGGGGAGGGATGATAGCAGGAAGGGTAAAAGAGGATGTGATGTCCCTCACCTTCTGAGTGAAATGGGTTAGAAAGTCATCAGCTGTAAGGGAAGAAGGAGAGAGGGAGGGTTGAGGAGAGAAGAGAATATGGAGAATAGTTTCCTGGGGTTGGAAGCAGAAGAGTTGATTTTGGTCAGGTAGAAGGCAGCTGACACGGTAGATGTGAAGTCTGTGAGGAGGTGGCGGTAGTGAGAGAGGTCATCAGCACAGTCTGATTTCCTCCATTTTCTTTCAGCTAACCCTAAGCCCAATGAGGAGGAGGACTTCAAGGGGAGGGAGAAGGCCACAAAGTGGTGGTCAGACACAGGTAGAGGGGTAACAGAGAGAGCAGAGGTAGCGCAGGATCTTGTGAAGACCAGGTCGAGTTGGTTCCCGGCCCTGTGAGTGGGAGGAGAAGGGTTGAGTGTAAGATCGAATGTGGAGAAAAAGTCGATGCATTCGGATGAGTGTAACTTCTCTGGCTGGATGTTGAAGTCGCCCAGGACAACCAGAGGTGTGCCATCATCTGGAAAGCAGCTGAGGAGGGCACCCATCTCGTCGAAGAAGTCACAGAGGGGGCCTGGTGGACGGTAGATCACTGCGATGTTGACCTTGATAGGAAGGGTAACGGACACAGCATGGAGTTCAAGTGCGGATCAGTTCAGGTGTTCCAGGGAGAGGACCTGGTAGGACCACTTTGGAGAGATGAGGAGTCCTGTACAACTCCTCTCCCTGAGGGTCTTGGGGTGTGTGAGAAAGAGTAGGCAGTTGAGAGGGCAGCTGGGGTGGCTGTGATTTCTGGGAGGATCCAGGTCTCTGTAAGGGCCAGGAAGTGGAGATTTTGGAGGGAGGCGTAGGCCAGGAGCTTGACAGCCGATTGGCAGTTCCAATCAGCCCCCCCATCACATCAAGGTCTGTGTGGGTAGAGAGTGTCAGATAAAGCAGATTGGAAGGGTTCTGGCACTGAGTAAAGGGCTCTCTGCGTCATCTGCGCTAGTAAGACGTCCTGACTGTGATTGAGCTCATGGCGCATGGCTACGATGGGTAGAAGGAGATGTAGCTTCTTGACTCCCTCGATTGACTCCCACAGAAGGACTCCCTGGTCTTCGTTCAAAGGGCCTGATGCTACAGCTGATGCTGTACAACTAGCTGTAAACAAAAACAGGTGCAGCTCATGCAGGGCTAAACTCCTCCCCCACAATCAAGGCTATTGACCACACTGGGGGTAGCTGAAACTAGGCAATTTCCCAACAGGAACTTTAAATATAAAGTTACATGAATAGAATATATTTCCAGCACCTCCAAGCTATGAACACTTACAAGCATGACAGCAATGTAACAAATATATTATATATAAACAAATGTATAATCTAAGTGATGTTGTAAACATGAGGAGGTGACCCATGGCAGAAAACAGGCTGTCCTCCCTTCTCTGAGGTGTAGACTCTTTATTCCAACACTGCCTAGATTAATAAGTAACATGACAGCAGTAACATTGACAGCTTCTTGATGGCTGCTTTTTCCCACCACAGCCGGCCTGTGATACAGTTGAGCCTACATGTTCCTTATATCCCCACGCAGATGTTTCCCTCAGAGAGATGTTTTGGATATAGTGTGTAGCAAACTATATATCCAGAGGACCTTTCCAGTCATGTTAGAGGTATACCCTTTATCCATCCATTGAAAGTATTGCTAGATTCCAGGCCCCTGTCTCAGACTGAATTCCTTATAATTTTGGTCTTTATGTCTCAATCTTCTGGCATTTGTTCTAATGTTGGGATCCTATGACTGCAGCATTTACCATAAAGGGAGAGCACTTTATGGATACATTGGAGTTCGACCTGAGAGATGTTTTGCAAATCGAAATTAGTGACCGTTAAACTGATTGTATTATTGCTCTCTTGTTTTGTTTCCCTCATGGTCCCGCGATGTGCGTAGTTAATACACAGCAGTCAACATGCTTTATAGGTCTTGAAACAAATAATGATGATGCATGATAGGTGCTGGATTTTAGAAGAGCTGAACTGGGACAAGAAAAGGTTTCTTGGCATGCACATGGAGAAGAAATCACAAGGCTTACGAGCCCAGAGGGTGTTTTTTTCTCTTGGCTGTGCATTCAGGCAAGCCTTACAAACACGTCCTGTCCAGCTAGTTGGAGAGCAGCAAAGTAACTTTATGAGCTCTGGATTGGGCTGGTGTGTGTGTGTGTGTGTGTGTGTGTGAGGGAGCCGGGTATGTAAAAGCGCCCTGGCTGTGGGAATCAAAGAGGGGCTGACGGCATCCTAGGGATGGTTGAGCCCCACTGATGTGCATCTTGTGCTTCAGAGAGGAGAGAGACAGAGGCCAAGTTTGCCATGCCTGTATTCCCCTTGATGGCGAGGCACTTCCCCCTGGCCCACTGTAGTTCCTAAATATCACCTATCAACCAGGACTATCAGGGGCCGGAGATAAAGCAGTTCCTGTAAAGCTGAATGGCCTTTGAACACAGCAGGAGTGACCCTCCCTCCTCCAGGCCTCGTATCTCATTAAACTTGAAAATAAATATTAATTCTGGACAGGCTGAGATAGCAGTATGATACCAGTCATCAGTTAAAACGATGTCAGGTTATCATCCGAGTGAAATATTGATAAGCTGCTCCTGCTTTTTGTATTGCAGGAGTTTCCTACTAAAGGTTAAATACAGTGTCATTTGTTGCTGTGTGTCTTTAGAAATTATGACAATATCTGAAATTGCTGACAATGTGTTCAATTTAGAAAACGACATGCTTTGTTTATTTTGCAAACCTCAATTGCATTGTATCTGAATTGCAATTGAAACCTAGCAATTGGAAGCGTGTAACTTGTTCTATTGACCTGGCAATCAGGAATGCTTGTAACTTGTTCTGTTCTAATTGTACTCTACCATCCGTGATATATTGTTGTCTCCCTCTTTCGATAAATGTGTTACTTTTTGTGAGTCGCTTTGGATAAAAGCGTCTGCCAAATGACCTAAATGTAAATGTAAAAGTAAATTCATTGGAATACAACGTAATTGTTGAAATATTCCCCATTGATGTAATTTGCACAAGCTAAACTACAAAAAACAAAAGCAGATATCACATCATCATCCCTATGGCCAACTCCAGCAGCTTAGCAAAGTGCTGAACATATGTTTGGTTTGACACATCTTTGAAAGGAGCTCACAGGCAGCCGCAGAGGGAGTCACATAGTAACCATTTCCTGCCATCTCCACCATTACAGTGCTCTGGTTTTTTTCTCTTCACTTAGAGGTGGTCCATACTTTAGTGCTATCCCACAAGCTGTATGTGTTGCCAGTGCGGTCTCCATTGCACTGTCCTACACCTCTAGCATGGTAACAGTTCGAGGGAAGATAAACACCACATTGCACAACCAGATGCCAGTTTTACAGGAAAACATGACATAAAATGGGGAGTTGGAAAAAATATTTTCTTTCCCTACTATTCTAAAGTAGCCACACAAAGCCAGCCTAAATCCTGTGAGCTCACCTTGGTTTTACCTCAAGATATTTGTCTGGAAACAGGCAGCTAGCAAAGCCAACCAACAAGTGATGACAACAGCGGACAGTGCCGTTTTGGAGATTTGTTAATTCATTGAATCATATTTAGGCTGCTTTGAAATGTGGTTTATTTGAACGCAAGATGAATACTTCAATTAAAATGGTAGAAGTAATGTTCACTAATTGTGTTTACTTTGGAAATACAGCACCAATATATGTCTGGTTTGCAGGATCTGACTGTCTCCAATTGGCTGCAAAGTAAGGTTGACTGATGCTTACTTGGTTATGGTAGTGCATCTGATAATGGCTTCTACTTCCATTCCATTTGGGTGGAAGTAGCGCACCAGTCACACCAAAACTGTCTGGCAAGCTTCCGGTTGCAAGACAGGCAACAACAGGCTGAAGGAACCTTTTAGATCCTTGAAAAGTAGTCCCTGGGACTCTAAGTTATGGGTACAAGTGGAAATGCGGCTTTAGTGTGTATATAGATTTTTTTGTTCAGGAACACCCTCTTACACAGCCTACCAAAGGAGGCTAAATCATGCTTTATCCAGTTTTGAATGTTGTTGTCTGTGCTACAGTGTTCAGACAGGATGCTTCCAAGATATTTGAAACCTGGCACTACTGCTAAAGGTTTGCTGTCAACACTGAAGGTGGGTGGTGTTGAGGGGAAGAACTCCATTGGCACAGTACCTGGGTCTTTGCACAGTGAGATCCTGTCTGCTGTATACGTTCGCAGCAGCAATTAGTGTTGCTTGCAGCGCCTCTGGTGTATGAGCCACTGGTCTCAGCATTGAGTCTAGCACAGGCTGAAGGCGGTTGAGGATCATCCTGTTAAAGGTTTTGGTAGGAACTGGTCTCAGGCTGATCCCTCTGTAATTGTCTGTGCGCGTTACGTCACCAGACTAATGTTGAGAAGGTTACATTGGTCCAGTAGTTCTGCAGCATCATAGGCTTGGTTGATGAAGTCCAGTATGATGTTGTCAACTGGAATACTTCAGAACCTCTGACATCATTCAATCCTCACTACAGCTTTTCTTCAGGGATGTCTTTGCCTTCACATACACTGCCTGTATAAATGGCCAATTGCTTCATCTTCATCAAGGACAGTTGGGGAGTTGCTGAGGAGATTCTTGAAATGATTGTACCAGGCTTTGACACGCTGTTCATCACTTTCTCCCTTGATTTGAGTTGCCTGTGCCGATCCCCTGCCAGAAACCCAATTCATCAGCTGCCAACTCTTTGCATGCTTTTAATTTACATGAGCTTTGCATTTCTCTGACCTTCTGAGTGAGATGTTCCACAACGGCGTTGTAGGTGTTGAAAAGCACACACTCTCAGTGTACGTCTGTCTGCTTGTCTGCTGGCCACATTGATTAGTACACATTCTAGCTGAATAATCAAAACTCATCATATACACAACTGTTAGAACTAATCCAACTTAATGTGATTTCATCACGTATAATTCAATACAACACAAATAGATGACGAAAAGATAGTGATATGACACAATAGATAGTACTAATGTTGACCAAGGACTTGTAAAGGTATTTGCCTGACTGCCAGAGACAGATTTATAAAGATCCACAGATGCCTGAACATATGACCAAGGAATGTATACTGTACATGGGCACAGAAAATATTCAATGAATACAATGTTGATAATAACAACAACAATAATAATAATACATCTGAAAAATATATAAAGGTTTGAGATTTGTCAGGATTATACATATTTAACTATTTGATGTATTTTGATATCTTTATTTACAGTTACTGTTACCTATGACCAAATGTGCATGCATACGCACTTATTACAATTTCTCTCCCAACGCTAACCGTAGACGATTGAACATAAAGGCTCTGATCCATTCAGAGAATAGGTAAGCCCATTGCTTCTGAAATCCTCCACTACTTGGATGCTTTTAAAATGCTTGTTTGCTTTTACAACTGGCTCTGTGGGCAGTGTGGGAGGGGCAGTGCAGATGGATTTGGGCTTTGTTACTTTTTCTGTCTCATTTAAAATCATGAGAGCCTTAGGCATAACAGATGGCATTTTACTCCAAACTTTTTATTTTATTGAAATATTTTCAAAGAAAAGCTATCATGACACCTTTATCAAAAAGTATTCCAGGATAGGTTTTCATGCAAGAGGAGTCTTGCTAAAACAAAACATGCCTTTATATTGAAAACCAAATTTGAGAGATATTATTCAAAAGAATCACCATTTCGATTGCTGTGTAAATAACCTCTATTCATTTTTTTGTATTTAATAGTTTTCATTGTGTGTCGGGCATATCAAGTGAGTCCTGTGAGTTAAGCTTGCTGTGACATTTTTAGAGTACCACTACAAGTCATTTCTCAGCAGATCTAAGCTCACCTTATCTAGACTACTCTAGTACTGCCACTGCAGCCTGGCTTGCCCACATCAAACAACTTTGAAAGCCTCTTAAGCTCCCTTTAAATGTGCACATAGAGCCCCCCTAAAAAACTGAGCTCTGGTTTAAAACGATCCAGTGTAGGAAAAGGGCCTAATGATTTTGGTGTTTTGTTGGGAGACATTTACTTAAAAGTGGAGCTATTTAGCCATTAGCTGTGTCACGCTATAAAACAGCAGGGTTTTCTTCAGCATTGTTGCTTAGATTTTTATGCAGCATCATATTGAAAACATTTACAAAGATAAATAAGTAGCAGGAAGTCCCATTTCATATAGGGGAATGAACTTTATTTAAAAAAAAAAAGTTTCTCACACAAGGCAGAAAAAGAGAAGAAATGCAAACAGCTATAACAGACCACAGGACCACCACCACCCCCAACACACCCGCTCACTCACACACACACACGCACACACACCAACAACAACAACAACAACAACAACAACAACAACCACCAACACCACTGGCGGTGTGCAGGGTTCTTGTTACCAAATCAAAGGAGCAAGAAAACAAGACACACATTGTTGTGATCGTGGCGATTACTTACACTAAAACATTGAAACCGGACAATCTGAACACACAGTATAAAGACAGACAGTGTTGTCTTTCCACATGAATCCAAATACAGCACCCCATAACAAGCGATTTTGAGTAGACGGTTAGAAATGAAACAGGAAGGTTTACAATTATACAATACATTTGATTGAGCACTTTTCTTTAAGACAGACTATACACATTGTGGGCACTTTCAGAGACTGTCTTGGAGAAAAAACAAAACAAAACAAAAAAGGGTTCTTCCGGGTTCTTTTTTATGGAAGTAACATCAAACCTTGTTTGTGGAGGTAAGTATCTCACCGGGGAATACAGCGGAAGTGATTCTCTTTTAAAAAAAGGGCTCCCTTAACCAGTTCCCCACTCTCTTTGTAATCCGCCTTGACAGTAAATCAACTGTCAAGCCTGGCCCCTCAGACTCCTCCAGCCCTAGGTCCTCCTCTCCCTACATTCCAGCACACATGAATCACTCCAACTCCTGGCTTCTAGAAGGCATTTCCTGCCCAGCCCTCTCTCTCTGTCTCTGTGTCTGTCTGTCTCTCTCTCGCTCCCTTTCTCTCTCTCTCTTTCTCTATGTCTTGTGTCTGCACAGCTTGTGGGCAAAGGGAGAATGGGGGAAGAGCTTGGCTCAACACAAGCCAGGCTACGGGGCTTCTTCTTAAGACTTGGGATCTGCTGGAGATGCCTGTACAGCCAAGTGTAGATGTAGTGTTTTTATCCTTCAAACCGCAATATGAGCAGTGGACTGTAGTCAATAGGCAATATAACTGCCAGTGCAAAGTCTGTCGTAGGGGTGCATCCTTTTCTTAAGCGTTAAAGTATACATTCTCGTGCGGACGCATTTTCTTTTTTGGGGGGAGTTGTTTGTTGTTTCAATACTGCGACCAGTTGAACAAAAAACTAACTTGAGAATGTGATTTTTGTTTTTCATTTCCTTAGACCCATTGCAGGACCTTGTGATAATCTTCAATGTTAAAGTGGGTAAAACGGAGTCGGAATATTTTATGGAGGAAAATAAAATGACACAATTGGAACATAAATTGGCTAAAGCTGTACATATTCAAGTTTTGCTCTAAAATAATCTTTGATGCTAAATCCACAGCATATATACATAACATTTTTTTTTCTTAAAAAGAAAGCTAAATCCTCTTCATATTATATACACAAAGTTACAACGTACTTTACAGAGAGCACTACACAAATTTCACCAATAGACAGTCCTAGTGTGTAGGGTGAGGCTGCACTTTAAGTGAAAAAGGGTCACAACTTGTGGGTGGCAGGGAGTGAATTGGCCTAGTCAGAGTAAAAGACAATATGTGTGTGAGAGTGTGTATACTGTATATGTGTGGGTGTGTGGGTATGTGTGTGTGTGTGTGTGTGTGTGTGTGCGTGCGCGTGCGTGCGTGTGTGTGTGTACAGTATGTGCACACATGTGTTTATATGTACACTTCACATGTCTGTCTACATACAGGTATTTATCTGCGAATGTTACAGTATATGAACCTCCTCGGGAGGATGGAGGCGTGTGGGTGGAGCTGGGGGGCTCCTCTCCTCAGATCATGGCCCTTATCACCAGTCTCCCTTTGACCTGATGCAGATAGGCGCTTTGCTCCGCCTCCAGGCGCTCACTGCTCAGTGCATCGTCCTCGCTGTCGGCCGGTTCCTCCTTGACCCTGATGACCCCCCCACGGTGGTGTGGGACGTCGGCCAGCTCCCCGGTGGAGCCTCCGTTGCTGCTGCCGCTGCTCAGCGTGTGCTTCCAGATGACACCTCCAGAGGGCAGCCTGTCCTCCTGGACCAGGCCGTGACCGAGCTCTCTCACACGCTCCTCCTCCTCCTCCTCCTCCTCCTCCTCCTCAGACTCTTGCAGGTGTGCGCTGGGCTGACGTAGCTGCTCGATGGACTTGGACAGAAGCTAGCACATTGGGAACACATTGCAGATTAATACATGATATACGTTTTTATTGATTCTACAAAGTAAACCTGAAAATGGGCTGTTTTTTTATCAGTGATAATAAGACCAACAGGGTTGTGTTGATTGGATGGCAGACAAATATGAATATATTCATACATTCATACATACAAAAAAAGATTCACAACATGAGAGCACACTGCCTGCCTGGGGCTTTGCTACACGATAATAGGATTAAATATATATTTATACAGGCTCTGCTCAAAGTGAAATGAATGATAGTAGAAAATCAAGTCAAATATTAGGCTATATTAGGTTATGTTTTTTTTCAATGGTATTATTATTAATTTCTTTTTCAATCAATTCCTATTTGGCCAGATTGATTTTAATAGGTATCAATATCACATGCTATGGTTGATATCATTTACATTTACATTTACATTTAGAGCATTTGGCAGACGCTTTTATCCAAAGCGACTTACAAAAAAAGTAACACATTTGTCGAAAGAGGGAGACAACAATATATCGCTGAAGGTAGACTGCAATTAGAATAGAACAAGTTACAAGCATTCCTGGTTGCCAGGTCAATAGAGCAAGTTTACAAAGTTACAGTTGCTAGGTTGGCTCCTTACTGTACAACAGCAGGTAGCCAGGATAAGATGCTACACAAGCTAAGTTAGGGTTGGGGAGGAAAGGTTGGCAGGAGGTGAAGCTATTCAGAGTCCAACTGGACTCTGAATAGGTGGGTCTTGAGGTTTGATCAGTGCTTGGAGGTAGGTGGGGGCAGTTC
>OMKP01032120.1:6287-18247 GCA_900302375.1 Bathygadus melanobranchus
GGGGGGGTCACCTGTTGTCCGCCCAAGTCGCTACTGCTGAGCTGGTCGGCTCTCGTCTCCAGGAGCTCAACGCCTCCTTTCATGGAGTTGGCCTCCAACACCTGCAGAGCACAACGCATCAGTATGCAGCACTTCATTCATGTGTTGCCTTATTGGTGTACACATGACGCACGCTGACGTCAAACGTTATGCTTTATATGTATCTATACATCAAGATGCATGTATGTATGTAAGTGTGTACGCAAGTTTATTTACCTGTTCAATAACCCGTTTAGACATTCTAGAACTTTCCAAACCAAAGACCTGAATGGATGGACAGACAAAGGCACGTTTAATTAGACGAGATATTAAAATGCCGGAACTTTTATTTGGAAAAAGTGAGGGGGGGGGAAATGAACCACGAGTCTCTTACCTTCTTGGCCCCGAGCATGTGAGCAAAGACGGGCAGCAGGCTTCCATCGCTAACACCCAGACAGACGCTGTCTGCATTCACAACCTACACCAAAACAGAACCGGCGTCACACACAAATAGAGTAGCATAGCGTGGTCACATTCAGCTAGCCCCCACCCAGCTACATACGCTACGCAGCGCGCTGACGTAGCTCTCTGTGCGACGGCCGTCGTTGAGCTCTCCGAAGCGCGGGCGGTTCCACACCAGGTGGGCGTGGCAGGTACAACATGGCCGGCCCGGCGGGGCCTCCTTCTCTCCGTCCTGTAGGCTGAGGGAGAAGAGGGTCGACCCCGAGGCGGTCACAACAAGCGGCTGCTAGCACAGGCCGGGGATGCGCACACCGTGCATGCATACAGAGATTTGGACCACTTTTGTGACAATGTTCTTGTGTGTGTGTGTGTGTGTGTGTGTTTCTGCGAGGTACCTGTCTGTCTGCAGGCCGTACCACAGGCTGTAGTCATCATGGCTGACCGTGAGGCTCAACTCCTCCCCTTCCACCACGCTCCTCTCGGTAGGCAGGAAGTAGACACTCTGCATCCAGTGGTCGCGCCACTAGAACAATATCACAGAACAGCCATCCCACATCATTTCCCGCAGATTTGACATGAACACTGGGAGATGGTCACGTCGAAGCACGTCTCTCATATCTCAGGTCCTCTGGCACTGGACTGCTCGTAGTTCCCAAACCCAAAATGGCTACTGTGGGGGCCAGAGCATTCATTGCCATGGCCCCCAACTCTTTCCCCCCAACATCGTGATTCCACCAAACTTTCCATCTTCAAAGCCAGTTTAAAAACACATATTCTTACTAAACACTATTCCCCAAACACCTCACCTCTCCTATGTTGTGCTTTTACGGAAATGTACTTTTGTCTGTTAGTTATCCGTCTTTGTAAAGCATCCTTGAGTGCGGCTAAGAAGACTCACCGGTGCGGTTTTGGGTTGGGGGTAGGTCCAGCTGGGGGCCATGGTGCAGACTATGGAGCCCTGGGGGTCCATATCGATGTCCCACCAGGACAGGACCACCTGGGCCTTGCCGCTGGCCTGGGCCGGGAAGCGAGACGTGTAGGACTGCGGAGCGCTGCTCACCGGCTTACTGAAGTCCACACTGGTGGAGGGAGAAAACACACGTGAGAGGGGCAGAGGGGATGACAGAGAGGAGTAATTAGGTTAACAACTTTTATACCATAGTCTGGCTGAATACCCCCTTCTGATTGGCCGGCAGGTGTGTGTTTGTAAAGAGTTACGCCGATGGAGCCATAAGCTTCGTTTACCTCACCCTGCTGTGATTTAGACAGTGACTAACTGGCTTGGTTGTAAAAGGGACTAGAATTATTCCTTGTCATGGCAACGGTAAGCTCTTGCTTCATAACCTTTCGATTTTGAGTGCAAAACTTTCATCCAAAAATGTGCGAATACTGCGGGATAATCAACTTGTAGGTGTTCATGTTTAACGCACACCTACTCGTTGATTATCCCTTACATATTTATAGATTTAAGTTGATAAAAGTTGAGTAAAATAGTTTGCGATGTGTCGTAATAAATGTTTTTCTAATGACAATAATGCTTGACATAGTGGAAAACTTAAGAGGCCTAGAAAGTGTTCACGTAGAGCTCTGTCTCTGTCTGACCTGAACATGGTGCAGAGAGGGCCGAGGGGGGTGAAGTGTTGAGGGGGGACCTGGCCGAGCTGGATGTCGCAGACGGAATGGGCCCCGGCACAGTGTGTCACCGCAGGCGGCGGGACCAGGCGGGCCCCCTCCACCTCCACGGGCTGCAGCTGGCCCCAGCTCCACAGCAGCTCTGACTCCACCAGCTGAGAGTAGACTGTGGCCCGATGGGGCACTGCCTCACAGCCCTCCTGTAGCGGGCGGTGAGGAGCCAATTAAAAAAGGTAGAATGCACACGTTGGGGTTCTAAAGCAGATCCTTTCGGCTGGGAGTCAAACACCCTAACCTCTACGAGACGACACCTCTCCCAAAGGAAAATCAAAGTGTATCATATAACATTAACCGATGGATATTGCTCTATGCAACCCTTCCTGATAGATGGTGTAAAGAACATACACACACACCTGCACCAGATTCTGGTGTGCGTGTTCGTAGCTAGGCAACGCCCCTTCGCCAATCAGCTCCGTGTCGAAGAGCTCTGTGACTAAGATGTTGGCTCTCGTCTGCATGTCTCCATCTGCCAAAACCCACACATTTGTTTTCAACGAATTGTCTTTGACATGGCAATGTAATATAAAAATCGCTCTGAAAATCAAGGACAGAAAAATAATAATTCACGAGAAGCACACTCTTTTGGTTTTACTGGCAGGAAACTGAAATAAATGCAAATCCAGCAGCATGTAGGTGAGCGCAACATCCGGCCTGCCTGACCTGGCCCTACGGTGACCTCCGTGGAGTGCTTGTTGATGATCTTCATACGGTCAGAGAAGCCATTCTTCTCCACAATGCACTTTGCTGCCTCGGCCATGGGCTTGAACACCTGGGAACAAAACCAAAAGATGGATAGATAGATAGTAGCTTCAGTACAATAATCTACAACTGACTACTACCGGTATAGGGGAAATCTTTCTCTAAAACAGTCTGGTAAGTCTGGTAAGGTAAGACATCACTTTACTGTAATGCAGCCTTTAAAACCTTAAAAAGAACACTTATGCCTTTGGGCCTCTGTCTTACCTCCACGGCATAGCAGAAGTCCGCCCCGGCTGTGAGCGCCATCATGGAGAGCAGACCTGTGCCTGTTCCGATGTCCAGAACGACGGCCTTCTCGCCGCGATCCTTAACTCTGGCCACAGCTGCACGGATACCCTCATAATACTTCTGGTTCTGGAAGAGAGAGAGAGAGAGGGCAACGATTTGCTAGGTGAACTGCATCACTGGCCAAGAAGAGTGCGCTCTTGGAATGAGGACGGTGGACCATTATTAGATGTTTCTATACCGCTATAGAGGATCATCTATGTATTGATGTGTATGGTGTAGGGCTGAACAATGAATCGAAATATTATCTAAGTCATAACATCAAATCACAGGAGCTGCAATTTGCTATGGGTAAAATATGTAAATGTAAATGTATAACAGCATTATAAATGAAGTACTGTTGTGCTGCAGAGATGCCCTGGCCTACACATTTTTTCTCCATATGTAAGAAAACATGTTTGTTTGGTACAGACCCCTACAAACGTCATATCATGAATTTAATAGTTTTTTCATATCATATCGCAATATCTGTCAAAATAGCATTGGCATAGTTATCAACATGCCTGTATACTACAACAGCATAAAATAAATCCTGATATTCAGTTCTGGCTTTTGGTTTTGGTGTGTGGTGTGTGCCACCCCAAGATTCTCCTATGAAACATTTCTAGGGGCGCCAGTGTCTACAAGACACCTGTGTGGCAGCAGGTCTGAAACCAGATCAAAAGTGCAGGCTATTCTCCCAGATGTAGTCAAACACATTTTAATAAACAGATGTGCAGCTCCAGGTAGCATAGATGTGCCATGACCACCTTGTCCCCAAGACCTGGGCTCCATTCCCACCCTATTACTGGCTTGTATTTTCACCCCATATTTAGCTCCAAATACATAGAGGTTATACAATTTGGATGCCCTGGATTGCTGATAGCTCATGGGTGTGAGTGGAGGTGTGTAGGCCTAATTCCTGTGATTAATCCTGTGTGCATCCTCTTCAAAGTAGAGGACAGGACATTCATAGAAAACTCACGCGATCATGATCATGAAGCATATCAGCATAACTGGACCTGATAGGAGAAACACATACAAGTTACAATCATTGGTTGTGTCTGTGACCCATCCTAACTACATGGCATCACTACGCCAGTGCATTGGCCAAAAGCAATTCCAGGTAATTGACATTATTATTATTATTATTATTATTATTATTAATTATGGGTCAACGCACATTAATTCTGTGTCTTGAGTTATGAAGTAAACTGATGAGGAGCTCTTTCGATCTAACAACAGAGCAAACAAAGTTGACTTTCTCTGTACAATAAGAATCATAACACATATTGTAATATCTGGCAGCTAGCGTATCGGTGCAGATGATCCGCTACCCAACTCAACCTGCCTCGCTATCTCTTGATGATAGTCGTATTCCTCACTCTCCTCCACCCAATCCAGGGCACCTGTAGTTGGGTTCGCTCGTCCACAGAAAGTCTTCATATCTGCGTAGATGCCCCAGAAATTATCCCCGGGTAACGGTGTGACTGTTGTGTATGAATCGCGTAAAACTGCAGTGACTACCGTGGTACTGTACTTGTATTACAGCAGCATTGCCTACAAGGGGGCAGACATTTTCCCCGACAGCGTCACCCAGCGTACTGATCACGTGGTCAAGGGACCGGGTTAACCCTTTAATCGCGACTGAACACCAATACTGTTTACAATATTGTTAATACAAACCATCACTTCGCACTGAACACATGGGACTCGAAGCGAATCCTGTCGTATAGTTTATTTCAGTTTCAGTTCCCACTGAGAGACAATTGAGCATACCTGTTTCGGTCTACTTTTGAGGAAAACTGACACAAATGGCAATCCAAATGGAAAATCTAGACTGCTGTGTTGGTCAAGAATAGCAAGTGTTGATTCACATTGTTCTAAGGTTGCGGTTGGTAAAGATATTGGTTTATTTATTAAAGATATTATGTCGTTGATTGTCTGAGGCGTCATTTGCTCAATAAGGTTGTGTGCTTTCTTATTTTCCCAAGTGAACAAAATGTACATTTAAGAAAGAAAATAGTATTACAATGCAATTAAAACATAAATATTTTCTCAAGAAGTGTACTGCAAATACTAAAGCAATACAATCAATACAAATAGGAATTGTCTAAAACATTGCTGCAAAAGTATCATTAGTCATCTGTCTGTAATGTAAAGTTCTCTCCATTTAATTTCTTTCTTTTTCAGTTTGCAGTTTCAATAAACTGGAACGTGGAATAACGTGGGAACGCAAAAAGTGTGTAGAGGCGCCCGCTTATGACCTTATTCTGTAGTGTTGAACATGAACAAGATGGCTCCCAAAGCACCTTTAATCTATATCACTGTAGCAGCTGATGTGAAGAATACCATCAAAACTACCCCTAAAACCTAACCTCTGAAGTCGTGTGAGCTCAAACACCCCCAACAACAAACAACATGTAGAACTCTCCAGCATAAATCCATTAGCCACAGACAAACAAAAAATCCTTACATCTAATTCTAAAACCAAAGCGGAAGAACATAAAGAAGAGGCGAGTGAGGGGTCCCAGTCAGCAGGCCTTTGTGCTAGTGTAGTGCAGCGGTCCAGAGGTCAGGCACACTTAGCGGTGGGCAGGCAGAAGGGCATGGCGGAGGTAGGCACCAGGATGTCTGTGAAGATGGGCCGGTAGCCCGCAGGGAGGGGCGCGGCGCTCTGCTCCAGCACATCCAGCACCGTGGCCCTCACATCCCGGGACACGTCACCACGGATGTCCAGCAGCACGCACACATGCTCCTCGCTGGGGAGGCGTGGGAGGACACACAGTTAGTTTGGGTTTTAGTGGCGAGTGTCAAAACATGATTCTGGCGTGGCATTCATAGATCAAAACTTTATTTAGCCTTTACTTTGTGTGCTCTTGCACGTATTGTATACTTTATAATTATGTATTGACTGCTGCCTCTGCCTATTGTTTTTGTTTCCCTGGTTTGCACTTTAAACATGTTTTTAAAGGTGCTTTTCAAATACAGTTTCTTTATTGATGATCTATTTTATGTCTCTGTATTACATTTACATTTACATTTAGGGAATTTGGCAGGCGCTTTTATCCAAAGCAACTTACAATAAGTACATTTGTCAAAAGAGGGAAACAACAATATATCGCTGATGGTAAAATTAGAATAGAACAGCTTTCAAGCACTCCTGATTGTTAGGTCAATAGAACAAGTGACAATTGCTAGGTTGTCCCCTTGCTGTAAAACAGCAAGGTAGCCAGGATACGATGCTACTATGTGATGTGTGACGTGGGCTATTATGTGTCTGTACGTGAGTAAGGGTATGAATAGTGCTGGTTGAGAACGTATTTGAGATGGCGTTGCCACAGAAAGGCCACAGTTGCTTTTTTTTATGGAAGAAAGCCAACACGTTGAAATGAAGTGTGAGGAGGATTAGGAGGTATGACCTGATGTCAGGGTACTTCGCCACGATCCCGGACATCTCCAGACTCAACATGCACGGGTCCTTGAGTCGGATGAATTCGGCCAGGACGGGCAGTAAGGCCAGCGGGTTCACTTCAGGTACCGATCCTTCACCTTCCTAGGGACGTCACGCACCAACATCACGAGCACATACGCACTCATGAACCTGCAGCTGGCATGCTAGCATCTGTTATTCAAGAAATACCTCAAAACTGAATCTATTTAAAACAAAATCGCAATAAATGGACTGCATTTATGTAGCGCTTTTATCCAAAGCGCTTTACATTTGCCTCACATTCACCCATTCATACACCGACGGCGGTGTCAACCATGCAAGGTAACAACCAGCTCGTCGGGAGCAGTTAGGGTTAGGTGTCTTGCTCAGGGACACCGTCGACAATTAGCTAGGCGGAGCCGGGGATCGAGGTCAACCGCTCTACCCCCTGAGCTACTGTCGCAATCTATTAACATTTTGTTAATCTTCCAGACCATTTGTGTTGAATCTGAACAATTCTTAAAAAGGAATAAACTAAATACTAGGATGTTGTCTTTTTTAATTTAATTTTGAATTTTTATTTTTGCGCTAGTATTGTAGCCATCCAGTTTGCACTAATAACGTGTCTTTGACGTTTGGTACAATACAAAATAAAAAAAGTATTTCCCCACCAGGCCGGTGAAGAGTTCTCTGAGCTGCTGGTCGTCCTGGGCGATGCGCTGGGCCAGCTGCAGCCTCTCCGTGGCGCTGCGGCAGGCCAGCCTCTTGTGCATGAGGGCCCGCACATACTCCACCACCACCAGCCACTGGGCCTCCTCCTGCAGACGCTGTGGTGGGGGGGGGACCGGATGGACAGGTAAACTCACACCACGTTTTATATGGCTGGATCGTTGGATGCATGTATGTATGTGTATGTATTTACATTTTCTGTTCTGTATTTAGAATTATATAGTAAATATTTAAACCGGTCAGGGGTCATTTTAAATTCAAGATTCCCCTCCAGTGGTCATACCAGACCAAATATGTAATATTCTATGTTCTATATGTATACAATCCCTCCAGCTAGAAAACACAACAACAGCAGGTATAAAGGATGACCGTGGCTCCCCTGACCTGCCGGCAGGGCGGGCGCACGTGGCCGTACAGCTCCAGGTGTCTCTCCAGGACCTGGCACATCATGGGGGTGGCGGTGTTCCCCTGGGCCATCCAGGGGCGGATCAGCAGGCCCTGCAGGATGGGCTGCAGTTCCATCAGCAGCTGGTCCATCACCAGGCGACAGGCCCGCCTCACAGCACGGTCCAGGGCCGCCATGGGGTTGGGCGGGGTGCGGGAGTACAGGCAGGCGGAGTGGGATGACTGCTGCCTCTGTAGGCCCTCTGTGGACGCCCTGTTGCCAGGGGAGTGGGGGAAATAGGTGGTCCATTAGAACTGCACTATGTCACTTTTCTACCATAGCTGATTTACTCCACCCCAGACGACGTCATCTGAAAATGATATAGCTATTAGTGTAGCTACAGCTCAATCCACTAGAGGTTGCTAATGGAAAAACTTATAACATTAAACATAGTGCCGGTTTAAATCAATTGCAATTTACTATAGTTTATAATTTACTATACTACTATAGCAGTGTTTAGCTTTCATCCAAAGCGACAGGATTTTTTTCATTAATAAGCAGGATGGTCAGGATGCTCATCCTGACAGACTGCGGGCACATTGGGGTCTGAACCCAGAAACTTTCAGCTGGGAGTGAAACACCCTAACCACTAAGACTATAGAATCGATAACAACAAGATGGCTACCAAGAAAGAAAGGGCCACAATGATCCTGCTCCCATATTACAGGATTTTACTTTTTTATCCAAACAATGCAATATTGACATTCTGAACAGTGTTATTAAGGATTGCATTCATTAGTTAAGTGCAGCTTTTAATATAGTTTGGACATGGGTTCACTGGCTAACAGAGGGACACATACTGAATGTATAGAATCTTAAAAGCTAAGAGATTGTAAAACTGTTGTCCTATGAGCTCAATCCGGCCATGTGTCTGTAACCGTCTTGTTCATCAAATATACCATTTCAGGACTACGATACAGAAGAGCATAGGAGGGAGCAAGATCATTCATTATTAGTATTAGCATATGCTTTTCACTTGTATTTGTACTTGTATTGTGGTCATAGACAAAAAAATGTATGACTAAATGACTTAATAACAGCAACACTAATAATAAATCGATTCATTCTCGGACCGTGGCAGCCTGTACAAGCAGCCATCCAACAGAAATAATTCACAGCTAAACCGATTCCCTGTACCCAGGATGATCACTGTCCCCATGGCTGGGGTCTTACTTGAGGATAATGCAGTTGCTGACAGATGCCAGGAGGTAATGGAGGTAGAGCTTGTTCTGGCTTGGATCCTTGCGATGTTCTTTACCAAACTCAATCAGTGCCTCCCGAAACCTGGAGGCCAATAAAACACAGAGAGAGAGAGAAGGAAGGAGGAAGGGAGCAAATAAGAGGCTCATTTAAATATTCAAGAGCTTCTTGTATTTATATACAAGGAATTATTATATATGGAGGTGAAAGCTTGAGGACAGACACAGCGTATGAAGACCCTGAAACACACACACACTTGTTGAGCAGGTTCTCCATCTCGTAGAGTCCCATCTGTATCGTCTGGTCTCGCAAGGATTCTCCTATCATCAAGGCAACACGCACGTTTTCCTCCAACATCTACCAAATCACACCAGCAGGACACACACACACACACACACACACACACACACACACACACGCAAACACACACCAGGGATACAATTAGACCTATTATTTCCTCTACATTTGTGTATATGTGTGCGGGACATTATGTGTACGTGGGCATGCACGCAGAGTTCACTACCTGTGTGATAATGGTGGGCAGGCAGGTGTGGTAGAAGCCTTCATAGTCCATGTCTGGTTCCTGGTCCCTCTGCCAGTCAGTCAGCTCCACCTCCAGGGCCTTCTGCATCCACTCGGACACACGCTTCTGCACGCACACACATATACAAAAGTCACAAGCCAGATAGGTGGTAGAGGCAGACTGGGGTGAGAAGATGAGACTGTAATACCACTACGTGTGGTCTCACCCACCCGGACACTGTGCACATATTTCTTCTGCAGCTGCTCCAGACCCTCCAGGGAGATGAGAGGCCCCAGCTCCTGCCTCTCCATCTCAGCCACCAGCTCCGCCTCGCCCATCATGTCTGGGCTGCAGTGGGGGAGAAATACACACACACACACACACACACACACACACCTGTCAGAGTAGTTCATTGTAAAAGAGAAGAAGATTCTATGTCATTTTAGGGGCAATGGAGAAGAGATGGTGGAGAGGGGGAGGAGGCCATGTCACAAAGATCCCAAACTTAGTAGATCTTAGATTCTCCTGTTACGATTTTGTTTCTGTGATTTATATGTTTATACGAAATTAGGACGATTTTATAAAAGAAAGAAATAATACATATTATATAATAAATGAACAGCTAAAAAAGAGCTCACCTGTTGTAGATGTGTAGAACCCAGTTGAGCACAGCAAAGATTTCCCCACTTTCCAGCTCCCAGCTGCTAACCTACAACAGAAATACCTGTTTTGCTATTTATAATGTGAGCTCAAAAACGTCACGTCTGCAGGAAAAATGAACCTTAAACACCAATTAGGCTGATTGCTACAAGGTGGACGAGGGTCAATAAACTAAAAACAACAGAAAACATGCTGAACTAGTGAAAAATCTTGTGACTGTTATTGTTTGATTAACGCCTAAATATATTATAGGAATATTATCCACACTTCACTCTAATTTAATATAGAATTATTAAATATGTATAAATATATATTCTATATTATTATTATTATTATTTAAAAAATATTCCAAAACTACTATCAGAATATCACCAACACTTCACTCGTTTTTAAAATGTTGTTAAAAACACCTAATAGCCCAAAAGTAAATAATGTTGCTATATTGTCACTGAGACACTCACCAGGGCCAGGTGGGCCTGCAGGCAATGGTGGCTGGCCCTCAGGTAGGCTCCGGTCAGCTGGTAGTGTGGTGGTACACACTGCTCCAGCAGGTGCCTCACTGTGGCCAGGTCGGCTGTGATGGCATGCTGCAGTGCAGACAGGTGTCCCGCCAGGCCCGGCCCGCGTGTGTGCATGTAGGACACGCTGCGGAACCGTGACGACACGGCCTCCTCTAGTACCTGTTGTAAGGAAGAGACAGGATGTCCGCAGGTTGAACAGAACTGACCTGAGATCAGGATATATGTGTTTTTTTATATATACTGTATGTGAAAGTTTTGACAAAATTAGTTTCAGTGTCAATATTTCGCCGGCAGCCTCACATTTGTCTCCCTTCTGTTTAAAAACAAATGTTATAGTAATTGTTATATAATCTAATATAAGTAAACTGAACAACCATGTAAAAGGTACTAGCATTAAATGCACTGGTATAACAACATTCTTATGTAAGAAATTAACCACACATCTACTTTGAAAAAACAGAATATGAGGCTGCATGCATGTTAACAACATGTTATGTTAATAACATCCATGTTAAAAACATCCATGTTACAAACAATACGTTCACGTCACTGACAGCGAGGCACCTGACCTGGAAAAAACGCTCCCTCCAGCAGCGAGGTCTCCCAGGGGGCAGAGGTCGAATCCCTCCGCCACCCCCTCCTCCTTGTCCTCCTCCTCCTCCTCCTCCTCCTCGTCCTCCTCCTCCTCGTCCTCCTCCTCCTGCTCCTGCTACACCTCCCCTCTCCTCCAGCAGAACGCGGTCCACAGCCTCCTCGCGCTCCACGATCCGCACTGCAGATACAAAGGGTGTAGGGTTCTGGCGGGCCAGAGCCAGGCTGCTGCTCACGACGGCCCATATCTCCTTACCTGCAGTGGGACAGCAGAGGACAAAACTACCAGACTACTGTCTGAGAGGACAAGGAGCGACAGTATACTGAAAACACCCCTACTACGATCAGGAAGGAACTTTCATAAAACAGAATAGTTGCCATGAACAAACATTTGCACGTAGATTGATGATATTTCTGATTGGGCTAACCCTAACCCTAACCCTTTAAATATACCCTAGCCAAACAGACATGAATACAGGCTTCTATAAGGTACAAGGCTCTAATATCACTATTTACTATTTCGTTATTTAGCAGCCATTTCCATCCAATGCGACTTACACTGGCTTACAGCTGTGGACCTCGGGAATCAAACCTAGTACCTCCCCTGCTCCCCTCACACTGTTACCACCCGGGGAACTGGGTCCCTGGGTGAACTCCCTTAGT
>OMKP01032130.1:3382-16244 GCA_900302375.1 Bathygadus melanobranchus
AAAGGGAGCATTTACTATATTTCAAATGAAAAGTGTGTTCCCTGACCGGGAATCGAACCCGGGCCGCGGCGGTGAGAGCGCCGAATCCTAACCACTAGACCACCAGGGAAGCTGCTGATGTGAGGTGATATATCGACACACAAACATATAACATAACATAACATAACATAACATAACATAACATAACATAACATAACATAACATAACATAACAACATGATATGCCGATGGATATAGTAATACATAAAAACAGGTACGAATTTGTTGATCGTCCGCACCATTCAAACTTATGTTAGCTTACAGATTTCACAGTCTCATCAGCCAGGGACATTTGATCAATATGAAATTCGCAAACAATAGTTTTTCTGTTTTCTTTTCATTTCCACATTTAAATGGTAACAATTAAACATTAAATAATGTCTCTTTCAAAGTAACCTAAACTGGGACAGTTACTTTCTTGCAGTTACTTCCGTTGTATGTCGAGTGTAGTACAATGTGAATGTATGTGTATGTTTTTACTATCAAGTGTGATTGTCAACCCTTGAATATAAAACCAACTAAGAACAGCCTTGAAACCAGACACAAATTGCCACAACTCCACACAAAAAATTCTATTCGATGCCTTGTGCCAGAACTGCACTTCCATGGTTTAATTGTGTCTTGATCGACGTTCAAATGGACCCAATCGAGCGCTTGCTGTAACGCAGACAACCAATAACAAGCGTACTGCAGAAGATAGGCGGGTTTAACAGCAGACCAGCTGGTGGCCGCACTGTGTCGCTCCAGCAGTGTGCTTGATGGGGGAACCATAGGGTAACAACAACAACAAGCTAGGAATAATGCGGCTCCCTATAAACCTGATCTGGGCAGCTATTTTAATCCAAAAGGTAACTTGCACAACTCGTCTGTCGTTGTAAACAATGCACCCATCCCCCCGGTATTACAACACGATAGACGTCGCCGTAATGACTCTTTGTCAAAATGTGTAACGATTAGCTTGCTTTGCTACAGCGGTGTCAGCTTGCGCAGATGGCCAATTGGCACGGTGACACAACGTTTATGTTTATGTTTAGCTCATAGGAAACAACGTTATGACGCGCGGCGCTGTCTAGCCTACAGGGCAACTGTACTAACACACTAGGGTCTGGCGCCCTTCTGACAAATCAGTCGTTAAATACACGCACTAATGGGTAATATACCGCTCGACCAATGCGCCACCAAGAAGTGTGCTCGTGTGATTTGCCATCAGCAGAATAACACTGCGGTCAAGATAGCCGTCTCTCAACCACGGCAACTCCGTGGTCAAACCAGCCTATATTTGGAGTGCACCCATATTCTGACCTTTATGGTAAATGCATTGAAACCTATTGAAACTGCCCAGAGCGAGTGGACATTCAGGGCTAGCTACTTTATTTATAATTGTTCTCACTTTCCAAAGACAAGTGTTGCAGTATTAAAGTCTTAACTGAAATTGCGTCGGACTTTGCGAAATTAGCGCTAGGACATACATGCAACTACGTCCGGTTTTCAAAGTAAGCTGTTATCACAGAGTATATACAAAAGACTTAGATGCAAATGAGATCAATCGTATTATATTACATAAAACATGTTACCCGTGTCTCTTAAACATAAATAAACAATCCCACTAAAATGTTCAAGTTCAAGTTCATAATAAACAAAACACATTTCAGCTCTTTAAGCTATTCATAATTGTTTACCGTTGCTGTTTTGTGCTTTATATTGTGTTTTCATTTTATAGGTCGTAGGTGAGTATGGCATGGCTCATTTCAGCGACAAAGACAATAGCAAAGGAAAAGATTACTGCATATTCTTCAACTCCCAATGGGCACGTCTGCCCCAGGACCTCAACAAAGCAGTAAGTTAACAGTTAAATACGTTCAGTTGAAAACAAGTAAAATATAATATCTTCCCTGGAAACTTTGACACACTGTTTTTCATCAGACGTCTTTGCATTTAATTAAAAAAAGATTTCCTCTGTGTCCATCTAGTCCCGCCTCCAGATTCATGACCTCACAGCGTCGGTCCTGTGCTCGGCCTCTGAGGTGCCAGATGGGGGCTTTCCTAACCGCATTCCCATGGTGATGAGAGGCAACTGCACCTTTTATGAGAAGGTGCGACTGGCCCAGATCAACGGTGCCAGGGGCCTGCTCATTGTCAGCAAGGACCGGCTGGTGAGGAGGGCTCTGTTTTATGACATTTGGGTTTGTGGATAAGGATAGGATGGACACAACTCTATGTGTCTAATAAAGGCAATGTGATTATGTGCATTATGTCAAAGTTGGAGCAGTAGTATATCACAGAGGCTATAAAATCATAGCGCAAGGTTTTGATGGCAATTTGTTTTGAAAGTAATTTGCTGGCATAAATAGGCCTAGTTATTGGTCACCTTAAAGGACCCAGGAACTTCGAAATCTAAATGGCGCATAGACATTTCCCTCATTTGAAGAGACTTCCACAAACCTTTCAGTGACTTGATAGTTAAGTAGATTGTCAAAATGTGTGGGGTACTCTGTTTTGAGCTATTGACTAAATAAGCTAAAATCGCTGTTTATTACAGACACCACCAGCTGGGAACAAGACCCAGTACGAGGAGATTGATATCCCCGTAGCACTGCTCAGCTACACTGACATGCTGGACATTAGCAAGGTAAGAGATGATTTACACCAGGCCACGGGGGGAGGGGACGTTTTGGAATGAAATACTATTTACACATTAGTCTTAGGAAATGTCTGCCCATTATTCATGTCTGATATAGTCTACCCAATCAGACTATATGTTGAATTCAATTTCAAGTAATTGCAAAGAAACAGCAGTTTGATAAAACTAAAGCGCAAGTATACATTTCCTAACAATTTCTTGAAGGCAATATATAATAATTGATTTCATCACATTTGATTTCAATAATTGATTGAATTTCAACTTTCAAAATTCAATTATCCTTAATTTCCAGAATGCATTAACTTCCTTGGCTGGTACAGTCTCTTCTTTAATGCTGTCTTGATACCGCTTAGTATTCCGTTTTCATTGGTTGTTACACTTTGTTATCAGTGACCAGAGCAAAGTACAAAATGAGTAGAAAACGTATTAAATCAGATGACTTGTTCAATATGTTTAGGTCCATTCAAAAGAGCTCGTTCACTGGGGAGCTGGTGGTTTCTGTCTGATTCCCACTAGCCATTATCTAATGTTGTATTGCTTGGACACCTGCAGACCTTTGGGGACGGAAGAGAGGTGGCCATGTATGCGCCCAAGGAGCCTGTGTTGGACTACAATATGGTCATCATCTTCATCATGGCCGTGGGAACGGTAGCAATGGGAGGCTACTTGGCTGGCAGCAGAGACACCAAAAAGTATGTGGATTGGAGTGGGGTGGGGGTTTGTAAAGAGCGTTTATTTTTGAAACATTCAGTTGGAATGGAGGGCCTGGAGCGTCATTCAATAATGTCACGCAATTACAAGAAGGAAGTTCCTTGATGTTGATGAATGCAATGCATTTTAGTTTCCACTGCAAGTTTAAACCAAAGGCAATTCATTGGGAGAGTGCCTTTTGGCCTCCGTTTAATTTAAGTAGTTGCATACAAAAATGCTTTTTGCGTTTGAATGTATGAGTAGTTGAGCCTATTCTGAGCCTTTAGCCATGGGCTTTCTACCCACATAGTAACAGAGTGGTGGGCTCCACTGTTACTGTAGGCGACCCGGCCAAAGGGACAGCGTTGTTGTCAACCGAGTACTATGGAGTCGAGTGACTCAAGAGACTAAATCCATCTGGATTTCTCTCTTCACTACTGTTACCATAGTGACCAGGCCAATGTCGGTTGGGGTCACTGTTGGTGTAAAGAAGAAGAAAGGAAAAATGGCCCAAGAATAGAGGAGAGTAGAGACTATGGTTGCGTCCGAAATTCCATACTATGTACTACATACTCAATATGTGTACTATTGTTCAACATACGTTTGTGTAAATAAACAGTAGTATGCATCTTTTTGGACGCACTGCTCAGCGCGGAACGTCACTTCCTCAGAGTTTTCTTGAAGACGCGTAACCACTGTAACCCGTGCCAGCCTCATCTCTACCGGCATCTGCAACACTTGCAATAGTTTTATTTTGTTAATTTGTATTATTTATGGTTATTTATTATTTGAAAGCTTTATAGACGCCACAGAGCTGCCTTGGTCGCCGTCCGCCATTGCCTGTTGTTGTCATCACTACTGCATTGCATTGTGGGATATTTATACCGGCGTGTCCAGTGCTTGCATACTGTAATATTTACTGGAAATTGTATGCACCTCACTTACTATTGGGTTCATACTGAGGTTTCGGACATGCTAAAAAATCTCACATACTGTTTTAGTGGACTAAATAGCATGTTAGTATGGAATTTCGGACGCAACCAACGACTGATTACAACCAAGACTAGTAGTAGTAGTAGTAGTAGTAGTAGTAGTGTATACTACTCACGTGATTTAAAAACAGGCGCTACATGAAACACAAGCGAGACGATAGCAGCGAGAAGCAGGACGAGGAGACGGTGGACGTCACGCCCATCATGATCTCCGTGTTCGTGGTCATGTGCTGCACCATGCTGCTGCTACTCTACTACTTCTACGACTACCTGGGTACACACACACACACACACACACACACACACACACACACACAGTGATGTTTCTAAGCTTCTACAAATTGATACATATCTTTTCTCCCCACGGGTTCATTTTAGCCTTATGGGTGATCGCCATCTTCTGCATCGCGTCTTCCGTCGGCTTATACAGCTGCCTGTGGCCTTTTGTCAGAAGACTGCCTTTCTGCAAGTGCAGGTGAGCCCTCCCAGATTGAGTTTAAACTGTCCATTCAATAATTTTCTTCCAGATTTTTGGGATTTAGCAATGAATAAAATCCTAAATCCAAAATTGAGTAACCACCACTTGCTTTCTTGAGTGGTGATGTCATGAGTGGTGATGTCAACTCACGTCATTGGAGTTGTCAGGTGGACACACTTCTTCATAGATTATATAATAATAATAATAATGATAATAATAATAATACATTTGATTTAAAAGCACCTTTCTCAGACACTGTACATACGGGTATCACAGAGTAAAAACACATTCAAATCAACATTCAATATGCAGTTAACAGACGTCGAGGTCAACAAAGTCAGCAGGCTGTAGGGTTAGGCTGCCACATGTTTCAAACCAGTGTGATGATTAGTCCAACACTAATCAGTCGGCAAACCATGTGAGTCTGATTCGATTATTAGATAAGATTCAACTTTGATTCCAATTATGTCGCCATGCATACAATACAGCCGAAAGTCAATTGTTCGGAAATACGATCGGCTTACTTAAATAAATGAACGGGGGAAACGTGGAAACTAGTTTATTTGATCATGCTTTCTGGGCTGCCGAGAGCTCTACGACAAACTTGATAGCGGATACAACTTAACATGGTGTCTGCAGCGCTGCCTGAACGCTCCGCCTCCTGGCGACGGCTGACAACCAACGGCCAGCTGCCAGAGCGCCTGCGGGTCAAGTGAATCTTTTGGTTTCCATGTAACCGCACACGAGAAGACTGTAGCAGCACAAACAGTTACCATGACAATGAGTACAAACCCACAAACCGAGTTTTAACATCAAAATAATAAAATAAGACGTCAGCCGAGTGCAAATATGCATAACATTGCTATAAATGCCTATAAATAAATCACTAAATAGCAAGTTAGGATGGCATAAATCGGTCGTCTACTGGCAGTGCAATCAAGAGATGAACAAAATTGAACATGTAAACAAAGGAAAGTTAATCAACATAAAAGACATAAAAAACCAACGTCTATCGACACATTGCGCAGCTTGTCACTTAGTTTTCTCTTAAGAGTAGCTTGGACTGCATTTCCTTGTTTCTTACAATAGGGGTGGGGCCACAACTGTATACAACTTAATATGCTGCCCCCTATTTTGTGGAGTGGACAAATTGACTAAATCGACAGTTGGCCAAATCTTACACATTGCACCTTAAATGTGTCATATTATATACCCACCATCTGTCATGAACTGTTGTGTTGTGGAGCTAATCTGCAAATGTATCTTTTCATCCAAAAATATTGTAGCCTACTATTCACGCACAATGTGACATGATATGTTTGCCAACATACTTTTCTGACATTGTGGCACTAGGGTCCCGGAGAACAACCTGCCATATCTTCACAAGCGGCCGCAGATCCGCAGTCTGCTGCTGTCAGCCTTCTGCATCGGAGTCAGCGCCACCTGGGCTGTGTTCCGCAACGAGGACCAGTGAGGATAGATCTTTATTTTATTTTATATATTTTCTTTCCTTCCTTCCTTCCTGGCAGATCAAATGGAAATGTAAGTAACATGACCCGGGCGAGTACATTAGAAGTGGCAGTGTAGATACTAGCGTGTCTGTACATCTCCATTAAGACTCCTGTAAACCAACTTAGTTGTTATTGGAGCATCGGGCGTCGCCATGAGTGTCGACAGTTTTGGCAACACAGGAATACAGGAGTGGAAACACTACAGACAGCCCCAGTTTTCCATTGTTAAGTGGGAGCCGGCTGACGCCCCCTGCAGGTGACCCCTGCTGTGTTCATGTGTGCGGGCCTCGAGAACAGCCAACTGTTTCTGGGTTCTTGGTGTGACTAAAGTTTTATTTTCCTTGTTGTTGTTGTATGGATATATTTATTTTGGGATGTGAATGTTTGTCCCAGCATGGAGGGCGAGGGGGGGTTGGTACAACAGTGTGTCTCTGCTTTGTGTCTCCATATGGTGTGCGTTTGTTTCGCCCTCCAGGTGGGCCTGGGTGCTACAGGACACCATGGGGATCGCCTTCTGCCTCTACATGCTCAAAACAATCCGACTGCCCACTTTTAAGGTGCTTTGGTGGTGGCAGCGCCACACGAATGCACTACTGACATGAACGGGGATGTTTGCCGTTGTGGTTTTACGTTTCAGATGTCCTATTCAGCTACTTCATTCTGAAGAGTAAAACTCTTTTAAGTGAGTCTCTCCCCCCCCCTCTCTCCCTCTTCTTCTTTGCAGGCCTGCACTTTACTTTTGGTGGTCCTTTTCGTGTACGATGTTTTCTTTGTATTTGTTACTCCCTTCCTCACGAAGGTAAGCGAAACCTTTTAATATTCATGTGTTTCTAATGTCGTTGTGTGGAGTGTGTGTGTGGTTGGTGGTTGGTTTAAACAGCCTCACCTGGCCTGAGTCAGGCTGATTAGTCTGGGGCTGGGTGATGCTGCACACCTGTGGTGTATTGGCTGATCAAGGCCCACAGGTTAAACCAGCCAGAGAGTGCTAGCATTCTAGCATGTTCCACCTGCTCTGTTTTCATTTAGCTTCAAACTCTGCAATAAACCGGTTTACTCGAACACCCATCTGTGTTATGGAGAGCCCTGGAGAAGCCACTTAATGTGGTGTGTGGCAGGAGCTACATGTTGTATTTTAATATTGATGGTCAGTGGGAACTCATTTAACCTTCTTGTCTCTCCACGTCAGAGCCGAGAGAGTATAATGGTGGAGGTGGCGGCCGGCCCCTCTGACTCCGCCTCCCATGAAAAGGTGAGCTCTTCGTTAGCTGGTGCTACAGAGCCTCATGTGGAGTGGGGCCTCACATTCATTTGATTTTAAAGGGTTAGTAAACCCCAATTTTAGCAGGAGAACTTCCACCCAGGAGATAAAAAAATGTGATCCGTGGCAAAAAGGTTTTAGAAAAAACAAACACATTGGGTTCCATAGGAGCGGGTGCGAGGGAGCGTGGTCAAATGTTGTCAAAACACACGTTGCACCTGCTCGAGCTAGAGGCCGCAGCCAATAGGAAACTACCACTCTGGAAAAGTGTCTTCAGCCAGAAGTAGCAGACCCCTCGTATTTTATACCGAATTTCCCGTTTAATAACTTGATACATTTTTGTACAAAATAACAAACACTTTGTGAGACCTAAACAGAACAGGAAAAAAGTAAATGGATTGCGTTTTTATACAGTGCTTTTATCCAAAGCACTTTACATTGCCTTACATTCATGCACAGGCGACAGTAGCTCAGGGGGTAGAGTGGTTGTCTGACAACCAGAAGGTCGCTGGTTCGATCCCCGGCTCCGCCTAGCTAATTGTCGAGGTGTCCCTGAGCAAGACACCTAACCCTAACTGCTCCCTGTTGCCTTGCATGGTTGACACCGCCGTTGGTGTGTGAATGTGAGGCAAATGTAAAGCGCTATGTTTTATTATTATTATTAGTCCATTTACCATATGCACACATTCATACACTGTTGGTGGTGTCAGCCAACGGTGTAAAGCAACAGCCGGGGATAGAACCAGCACCCTGCAACACACCCATTTTGAGGTTGACCTACCTGTATTGTCCTTTGTGTGTTGTTCCAGCTTCCTATGGTGCTGAAGGTGCCCAAGTTAAACTCCTCCCCCCTGGCCCTGTGTGACAGGCCCTTCTCCCTGCTGGGCTTTGGGGACCTCTTGGTGCCAGGTAACTAACAGCTAACCAATGTGTTGTTGTCAATATGCTTTAGCTCTGTATCTCTGGACTAAGTGAACATGTTGTCTGTCCAGGTCTCCTGGTGGCGTATTGTCACAGGTTTGACATTTTAACGCAGTCCTCCAGGATCTACTTTGTGGCGTGCACCATCGGTACGTACCCGTCAGCCTCTGAGTGGTGCGGGTCGGCTGTCAAGTTACTTTGGATTTTATTCACTAGTTTGTCTTTACTAGTCTTTACTAGCCCTACAATCGAGACAAAAAGCATCCTCGCTGTGCCTTTTTATTGATTGGGATAAACATCACATTTGATCTCTCTCGCTCTCGCTCTCTCTCTCTCTCTCTCTCAGCCTATGGCATTGGCCTGCTGGTCACCTTTGTGGCGCTGGCAGTGATGAAGATGGGCCAGCCAGCCTTGCTCTACCTGGTGCCTTGCACTTTACTCACCAGCCTCGCGGTGGCGCTCTGGCGCAGGGAGCTGCCCCAGTTCTGGTCTGGAAGTGGATTTGTGGTGAATACCAGTTTGATATGAGTGACCACTGCGGAAGAATCCCCTCCCATCCTTTCTAAAAAAAAATTTAAAAAAGAGGCAGATACCAAAAAATGAAGTAGAGATTCAAGTTGCTGTTTTAAATGATTCCACCGTACCAACAGACATTTCTGTAACTCCTGCCCCAAACCAACCCACCCCTCTCTCTCTATTCCGTCTACTGCAGTGTGGTGCTGGGGCCACGTCAGTCTATGAATGTCACTGCAGGTATCCTGTCTGGGCTTGCCCTCAAATTTCTCTTTTCCTTAAACCCCGTCCACCCCATCTACCACTCTGGAGAGGAGCGTTCCCCTTTCCTTGGGTTTCATGGCGCTGAACTGTGCGTTATTTAAGGTGTTGTTAGCCCAGTGCCGTGGAAGCTAAGGTGCAATGTTGTATAAGGTTAAAGGGCAACTCAACACACAGCTGTAGCCACGCCCACTCAACATACAGTAATGCCTCTGACCCCCACCACCACCACCACTGCGATCTGGCAAATCGCGCTCATTTCATTGGCTTGTTAAATTACTTAAACCAACACATGGACAGAGGAATGACTGTATTTGTTGGTCCCCCCTCCCTTCCGATCCTCCTTAATCTTTATGGCGTGTGTTCTTGATCATCTAGGTACTACGTTGTAGTGTGTGCCTGGCCGTGCCACAGTCCTCTCATGCCCAACACTGTGTTTTCCCTCCTCCCTCCCTCCTGCAGCCTGCCATAGCGCTTGCGCCGATAAACTGTACACAAACCGCGGCTCCGCCCACAGAGGAGTCCTTGACCAATCTTGAGCCGCACAGCCCAGAGCCCACCAATCAGAGCGAGGACACTCAGGAAACATCCCCCACCACCAAGAAAGAGGAGCACAAAATGGAATTAAACTAAAAAAATAAACCTTGAAAAAAAAAAAGACTTTAAGTACAGAATTTTATATATAAACACATTGTTATATTTGTTAATTTTTATTTTATTTCTCGGACTGTGCATCCGAACCTATGTTGTCTTGGACAATTTTAGTGTTGACATCATGTGCGAAGGTAAATGACTGCGATCGGTGCTGAACTGTCGGGAGTTAAAACAGATCCTGGAAGAGATCTTCACACTACAGAGCCCCTCCCTCCTCCCTGTGCTGCGCCCGGTCTCTCACCTACAAAGGGAACGACGCTCTTCAATTCTAGAAGCTAACCAAGTCGATCAACACCACACTGTATTGTCCAACTGATTCTTTGACTCGTCGGAGGACAAGAACTGGAATCTTCCACACGCTGTAGTGAAGGATTGTTTTTTTTTATTTTTTTTTTATGCTTTGGCCCAGTATTTACTGTCACGGTAAAGAGTGGCTGAAGGGATTTGTTAACTTAAGTAAAGGCGTTACTATGGTTTATTAAACCACAAGCACCCAATGTATTTGTATTGCCCTGTGTAGTTGTACTATTATATTTTGTAGTTACTGTTTTTGGACTCATTTTGCATGCTATTTCTTTTGTTCGGAACACTAAATATTAAAATGGTGCCCTCTGCTGACCTCCTGTACGGGTAGTAGGACAGCTTGTTGTCACGGTCATTTTGTTCTGTTTTGCCTTAATGGAACCAAGGTGTAACTAAGAGTGAACGTGTAGCTGATTATGTGCTGCAGGTTAAGGCTCTACAGAAGAGTTCCCATAATATGTCGTCCTGTACTTTTGCACATTCTTAGTTTTGTATTATTATTAATGGACAAGAAAAAATTTATACTGGTTTACTCCTTACATCCTTATTTTATTTTTTAGATTTTGGGATAACCCCATATTCCATTCCAAGGCATTTCCTAGACATAGTTTCTAAAGGTTCCCCCAGATTATAGTTTTATAGTTTACAAGCAGACACATCTGTCTCTAAATTGGATTTGTTTGGGGCCTTGTTATATTCATACATTGGTTATAAATCAAATAGACTAGACAAGCAGCTTACTTGTCTGCGAGTACTTGCTATAGAAAGCACATCTCAAGAGTATTCACCTTAAATATGTGACGAACAGGCATCTTTTCGATACCTCTGTTATGGTTTCAATGTATACATTGTACAAATAAAGGTACATTGGATTCAACATTGTGTGTACTTGTGGAAAAGAAACACTTCATTTCAACATTTGTTGCTCATCTCAATCCTTTACTCAGCAAACCCTTTTGAAAGAACATTAATTTCATTTCTCATTTTGCAGACCTATTGCCATATTGGATCATTATAATAAAACAGGATAAATTGATGTTACATTTTTTATGTTTCATTAAAGTCCTCCCCTCTAACAGAACTGTACTGAGTCAGAATGACCGACTTCTACAAAAAGCCTTTCAGGAACTCTCCCTAACAACATAGCAGTCCATTTAGCGAGCTGTGCATGTTCTGTAAAGGCTTTCATTCAAAGCACTTTGTAGTACTGGAGTGAACAGATTTATTTTCTTGTAGTCCAGCACAGTAGGGAATGTAAACCCATTTGATTACCTTCCATGCAGGGTTGACCCCATGATGACTGAGTCAGTCTGCTGTGCAGATTAGAACAACAGGGATCTTCTGACAGCAGTTGGTTGGCACATGAACAAGGACGGACACACTCCAAATTGTCTTGCCTTCATATGAGAATAAGGAAAACTGCTCAGTTTCCCCACAGAGTGCTTAAAAAGGTTACAGGCAGATTATTTTAACTTATAAAAAAGGATAAAAGCTTTTTCTCTGGCAAAGTCTTTGGTAAAATGAGCAAGAACAAATCATAAAAAGCATTAACAATCTCTTGGTATGCATCTGTTTTACCCCTCGTAAATAGCCATCTTAAAATATTTCACTTCTTAGTGCACACTTTCAATTTCACAAGAACACGTACTCTATAACACATCAATTAATACCAATTGAATTTTTTAGGGTGTTTTCAAACACCCAAGTTTTCTCAAATTGAACTCTCAATTGGAGGTTTTGTAACAGCTGATTCCAATCATCCATTAGCTGAGCGGCTTCAATCTGCTGAAGCTGCAATCTGTGAGCTCTGCTATTAAAAGGAAATTTAAAGGAATATGACGCGCTCCTTCTCTTTCTTGAGCACCTCTTTGGGGAATGGCGGAGGCTCTGGAGGTGGGGAGTTGAGGCTCATACTGTGTGCGCTGAACGACTGGGACGGCTTGACGTTGGGGGCCAATCGCTGGGTGAAGCGATCTATGTGGGGTTGGAAATAAAACTGATATGAAATATACTACACATGAAATGAAGAATAACTGATTTAAAGCACAATTTGCTGCTGGGTGCATATATATATATATATATATATATATATATATATATATATATATATATATATGTGTATATATATATATATATGTGCATATATATATATATATGTGTATATATATATATATATATATATATATATATATATATATATATATATATATATGTGTATATGTATATATATGTATATATATGTATATATATATATATGTATATATATGTATATATGTGTATATGTATATATGTGTATATGTATATATATGTGTATATATATGTGTATATATGTGTATATATATGTATATATATATGTATATACGTATATATATATGTATATATATGTATATACACATATATACGTATATATATATGTATATATATGTATATACACACATATATACGTATATATGTGTATATATGTATATATATATGTATATACAGTTGCAATCGAAATTATTCAACCCCCATTGCACATTAGGTTTATTAGGTTTATTGACAAAATATGCAATTTCTCAGCTGTTTGCAATAAACAAATTACACAAGAACTGTTTAAGTAGTT
>OMKP01032136.1:0-10059 GCA_900302375.1 Bathygadus melanobranchus
ATTGATCGGGTAGGTGGGAGAGGGTTGGGGAGGAGAGGTGGGTAGGAGGGAGAGGGTTGGGGAGGAGAGGTGGGTAGGTGGGAGAGGGTTGGGGAGGAGAGGTGGGTAGGAGGGAGAGGGTTGGGGAGGAGAGGTGGGTAGGTGGGAGAGGGTTGGGGAGGAGAGGTGGGTAGGAGGTGAAGCTATTCAGAGTCCAGGTGAACTCTGAATAGGTGGGTCTTGAGTCTCTTGCGGAAGCTGGTTAGTGATTCTGCTGTCCTGACCTCTGACCTCTGTCGGGAGGTCATTCCACCACTGTGGAATGTGTTCTTTTGAATGTGTTTGTTGTAGTCACTGGACAATGGATACTTGATTTGGAGCCAGACATTGTACCTTTTCCATGTGTTTGGTCCTCTTGGCACATGGTTCTTATGAACCGTGATTTCAGACACCATCTATCATTGCACCGGTGACAGAAGGCCTTTGTCTCGTTCCCAGAAACAGGGTTCAGCCATCCCTTCAAAATCTGCTTTTCCCACACAGAGCTAAACTGAGCTTGGTGCTGTTTGGTTTGTTGCACCCATCTGTGGCCGTGCTGCCATGGTCTTCCATGATCTCCTCTATCCTTCCAACTCAAATGTACACATACTTACATAATGTCTACTGAAGTTAATGATTGAACTACGTGCTAAGTGCTGCTAAAGCTGTTGTGTGTAGTTAGCAGTAGCTCAAGTTCACATCACGATCAGTGGTGCTGATGTGATTGGCAGCCAGACATGAGGTGATTAGTGATGCTGATGTGATTGGTTGCTTTCAAATCAAATGGTAAATGGATTGCATTTATATAGCCCTTTTATCCAAAGTGCTTTACATTGCCTCCCATTCAACCATTCATACACACATTCATACACTGACGGTGTCAACCATGCAAGGCAACAGCCAGCTCGTCAGGAGCGGTTAGGTGTCTTGCTCAGGGACACCTCGACACTTGGGGGAGCCAGGGGTCGAACCATCAACCTTCCGGTTACCAGACAACCGCTCTACCTCCAGAGCTACTGCCACTGGGTTTATTGAAATGGCAAAAGTATCTTACATTCTGCCTTTTTTGGAATTATTGATCATATATCGTACAGTTGTCAAATGTATCGTACAAATATGTTAATTATCGTACAATTAACAAACAATGACCTGCAGCCAGAACAGCAACCTCGATCTTCCGTTCAACTCCAGCGCCATCTATCGGCTGGTGGCGGGGAGGACTAGAAGGGAGGTAGAAACCGCAATGATTTGGAGTTACATTTGTGGAGCCGATAAAATAAAATAATAATAACGTATTTGGCTAGAAACCAAGGTATGGCGAATGACATACCTTGCCATACCAAAACGACGCCCATACTCGAAAATAATATATAGTTGATAAAAAAAAACACCCAGTACATTTTGGTCCTCTGTCAGCAGCAGGTCGACTTCACACTACTTGGTGTGTGTGTGTGTGTGCGCGCGCCTAAAGCGAGCAAAAACCAATAAAGACATTTGCAAAAAAACTGCGTTTGGAGCTGCTGTCTTCTCGGCGCACTTGAGAAGATCTCGCGTGGCTTCCCCCCCACCCCCTCCCATCCTCTACCTCCACTAACTACCCTCCCACCGCCTCCTCTACCTCCACTAACTACCCTCCCACCGCCTCCTCCTCTGCTGGATCCGATCCCCTCGCCTTTACGAGATCACCTCCCGAAACCCAGCCGAGGCGGACCACCACCGCAACAAGCGACCCCGCTCCCCGTGTTGCGCAACATGGCTTCTATTGTAACCTCGACAAGATTTACAGACGAATATCAACTATACGAGGAACTCGGAAAGTAAGCGACATCCGCCAGTTTTTTTTCTCTATCCTGTTTTCGTGGCTTCTTCGGTGTACGTAGGGGCTTGCAGGCTGGGTCATTGTGTTGTGCCTGTTTCACTGTTGACAAGGCTGGGTAGGGCTGTCAAAAACAAGGCGCTACTGTTGAGGTGAAGGCAGCAATAAGCAACAGCCCCGACGCTGTGGCTTGGTCCGCAATGCATGACTGCAATAGCTAAATCCACCCGTATACTGGACATGGATATTCATAATATTTATGTGTGTATGATAAACGACACTCGCTTTTGTTGTGTTTCTTATTTCATGGCAGAGCGCCTCAAAATTGAATTGCACACATAATACCACAGGTCACTACGTTGGTCACATAGGCAGCAAGGTTATTGTACCGTCAGACTACCTGTATATATATATATATGCGCAAGGTTATTGTACCGTCAGACTAGCAGTATGCAAGGTTATTTTGTTGTCAGACCAGTCTCACCGTTAATAGTAGCCGAATAGTACAGACGTTTAACATGTTAGATACTAGTAGTGTGTAGGAACTAGGGGGAGGTTAGTTAGGTGAGGTTAGTTTCCACAGCAGTCTAAGCGAGCAACACTAAATGATCAACAGCCTCCGCAAACAAATTAACTTTTCGCAATATGACGACAATGTGCGCGTCCGTTCATGTAAGCGTCCGCATTCAATTTGACAGAAAACATAGGCTTCTATTATGCTCTAATATAGGCTAATATAATACAACGTCATTATATGATAGCCTACATCTATGAGTCGTGGTTGGTCTCTGTGGTGATGGATAAGTCTTCTGTGTGAATACGCGCGGTACGCGTACATCTGGTCATGACACAACTCCAATACCAATAACGACAATGTAAGAAGCGTTGAACTGATGTTAAATACTCGTCAATGATCCGTATCAGCGGAACAAATGCGGCACCGTTCAGTTTAACAGAACAGCGCAAATCCACTACCGAGTGGACCTACCAACAGAGACAATAATGTTCTCCAGCGCGAGTGGGTGTGTGCGTAATCCCTGCCTGTTCTGATTAGTGTTTTTGTGTAGGCCTACGCTAATGTCTTTAAAGCACACAGAGTGTGCACACAGAGTGCCTTTCGAAGGGCAGACTGATTGATTAATGCCTGTATAAATCATATACAGCTAAGCTCCACCACATGTGTGTGAATGCAACACTCCCCAATGACAGAGAAACTTGGGGAGTGAGGGAGCAGTTTTTTGGGGGTGTTTATTTTCAAAATCTTGCTTATGTTCTGCTCTCTTTCCAGCTCAGATCTGGCCTGCAGTAGCCTCTTATGTCCTGTTTTATTTGGTTGTTATAGTGCACATGATTGTTTGAGTGAATATGAGTCGACAAACGTGACTATTCACATTTTAGTGCTATTGCGTTGTTCTTTCTCAGAAGCAGGAAACCCTATTAGTCAGCAGGAAGACACTAGAAGTTATCACGTTGGCTCTACACTCTATTTTGTTTAACTGAAATACATGCTGTTATTTTCCTCTCACCCCCTCCCAGGGGCGCCTTCTCAGTTGTCCGGCGGTGTATGAAGAAGTCCACTGGCCAGGAGTATGCAGCGAAAATTATAAACACCAAAAAGCTTTCGGCCAGAGGTAGGTCCATTTTTATTTTAACCTTTTGTTGCTGCCTGCTTGAATAGTTACTTACAAAGTGTGGCCCTTCCCACAGGCCTAAAGTTAGCTTCAGGCTAGTGATGCGTACATTTCCTTAAGCGGGTTGTGAGCGAGTTTCCTGAAGTTCCCGCAATGGCAGGAGGAGTGTTGTGTAATAAAGACCAATGAGACCTGTCAGTCATCTGCAGTGTGTGTGTGTGTGTGTGTGTGTGTGTGTGTGTGTGCAAAGTGCCTTCAAATATGATTACAGTCAGTCTAATGAGGATGCTATTGTGCGTGTGTTACAGTGCTGACACACATGTGTCTCCGTCACTACCTGTGTTGCAGTTCTAATGTCAGCGTTGTCGTCAGGTTCATCAATGGCCTGAAGCTACTGTTAACTCTGGTATGAGACAGTTAAGGAACGTTTTGTGAACGACTAGTCAAAAGAAAAGAAAATGCCTAATGCACATTACAATCTAAGAGGCCAAACATGGTGGTATTATAAGTCTTTTGAAGTGCGTAATGTTTCTATCACAAAATCCTATTTTAAATGATGCTGAAAAGTGTCACAAGTGTCAGCTCTCATGTAGTGAATGTGTTCACCACACCAGTTGAACTGTTAGGTAGGGGGGCAAAACAGTGGTGTGTGTGTGTGTGTGTGTGTGTGTGTTAGGACTGTGTTGGCAGTGGTCTGTTCTCGTAACCCGGCAACAAGCTGGGGTGACACTCATCAACCCATATGCTGGCTGGCAGTAGGGCTGTGTTTTCTCTCTGGTCCACACACGCACGCACGTACGTGTGTGCGGTCTCCAAGGCAGCAGGATTTATCCCACACTTCTCCAGTGAAGACGATGCCGGCCTCGTTGAAGTTGGCTGTGCAGAATGTGCCTGGCAGATGGTTGGCTGGCATTCTAACGACATGGCCAAGCAACCTCAGCCAGCTATTGCATGGACGGTCCCCTCGATGTCGGACCCTGCCCTAAACAATAGCCCCATCACACTTTTTTTTGTGCACATGCACAAAAGCGCCTACAAAACGAGTGCACGTGTTCTTGTTGAGATTTTGTAACAGTGGAAGAATTGAAAGATTGCCTCCAGTTCCACTCCATAGTCTAGAATGGTGTGTTCACCAGTCATTGTTTGAAAAGGGGGTGTTTACTTTTTATTTTGCAATCTGTTATCCACAGATGTTGTCCATATTGGTTGTTAAGTTAGTTTTGTAATTACAAGTTGCACAGACATTGCAGACATTGAAAACAGTTTGCAGAAAAAATGTTTTATAACAATATGGCTGGATCCCTCTCTTCTCTTCAGGTCTTTTCTCCTCAAAAGTCAACTTTTGAAGTCCTTCTCAAAAATTGAAACTAAGAGGGAGCCCAAAAGAAAAGTAGGAGGGGAAAAGGATGGTGAGGGAGCAGTATGAGCCAGGAGCAGTATGAGCCAGGAGCAGTATGAGCCAGGAGCAGTATGAGCCAGGAGCAGTATGAGCCAGGAGCAGTATGAGCCAGGGGAAACGTTGATGGCACTCTTTTTTTCTGCTGAATAATTGACAGCTCTCCTCTGAGCATGGTGGTGAAGGACCCTACGACCTCTCAACGCTGTTACTCCTTCTCCTCGTTTTCTCTCTTCCCCATTCCCTCCCCTTTTCCTGACCCATTTTTCCTCCCCTCACCCAACACCTTTCATCCTCTTCCTGACTTGTTTTTTTACTTTGCGTGTGTGTGTGTGTGTGTGTGTGTCAGGGACTTCTTGTACTCTAGCTGAGGGCCGCTTGGCGAAGGCCAGACAAACGTCGGTGAATGTTTAATGGAATCAACTGTGAATATTTGATGAACACGAGACAGAGTGAGTGAGAGGGAAGGGGAGACAGACGGACTCACGGGGAGGGGAGAGAGGGAAAGGGAGACAGACTGCTACATGGGGAGAGACTAGGGATGGGTCATAGAATAGTCATTAGTTTAAAAAAAATCAAATAGTTTATGAGACTACTGCCTTGTATCATAAATAAAATACACGATTTTCAATGGCCCCGGTCCACACGGGGGCAGTATAACGTTTTTTGCTACGGTGTCATGGGCTAGCTGAAAGCTGCAGGGATGCAAGAAATACCAAAAAACCTGAAAGAAATACACGGTCCAGATCATCTCGTGTACTCGTTTTGTAGTCGTAGACCCTCCTCATTCTTACTGGGGCCCTGACACCAGCCAACTTCTGTGTGGCCCTGGGCCCTGTGCACCCTGGCTTCCAGATATTTCCCTATGCTCCTTGTGCTGCTTCCAATTGTATCTGCTCACTCGTTCTGCCAGGCATATGGCATGCTTCCTGAGCCAACTGTAGTACACTACGGATCCTGTAGTGCCATAACAAGATTAGATTCAAGCGTTACGTGTTCGTATCTAGGATTTGAAGTCTTGGGTCTATTGGGACATTTGTGTAGCATATGGGAAGTTGGTATGTAGGGCTGTGATGTGATAGTTGGTATGTAGGGCTGTGATGTGATAGTTGGTATGTAGGGCTGTGTGATAGTTGGTATGTAGGGCTGTGATGTGATAGTTGGTATGTAGGGCTGTGATGTGATAGTTGGTATGTAGGGCTATGATGTGATAGTTGGTATGTAGGGCTATGATGTGATAGTTGGTATGTAGGGCTGCGTGATAGTTGGTATGTAGGGCTATGATGTGATAGGGTCATATTTGTTAAAAGTATCTATTATGTAGCATCCCAGAGTAGATTGTTCCCACTATGCATTAGTTTGAGATATATATTATTTGTATATACAGATATTTGTTTATATATCTGTTGTTGTTATGCTAAATAGGACGTTTCCAAAGGAGGAGGGGGGGAGTAAATCAAAGAGTTTGTGTCTGGGGTGGGAGGGGTCAGCCTCCAGGACCCTGAGGCATACAGGTGGTGGAGGAGGGGAGGATGGACTCAGTGATGGAGGTCTATAGGGGTGCACCACGGGCTGGACAGGGATAATAGCGTGCTTAAAATGGGAATGGACGCATCCTGTGGACAGTGAAGAGTTCACAAAGAGTTCTAAATGTTGGTCTGTGGCACCTGTTAGCAATGGGTGTGGCTGAAACACCTGAACTCAATAATTAGAAGGGGTGTCCACTGACCTTTGGCCATATAGTGTAGGTGTGATGGTCAGGTGTCCACTGACTTTCTGCCATATAGTGTATGTGCAAGTCCCAGGATGGATGCTGGACCTAATGTCAGCAACCTTATCCACAAAGAAGGTGATGAATTTATTGCAGTCTTCATTAGAAAGACATGGTAATGAAAGGAGTGGTGGTGATGGCGAGGGAGTGGTGTTAATTGTATCGAATAAGAACTCTGATGATGAGAGAGTGAAGTCGGCGGTCCGAGCTTCCCTGACTGGCATACATTAAAAGAGAGTCAAAGATCCCTGAGGTGTAGATGATCTTCCAACCCAGTGGCTCCAGAGTCGTTCAGTTCTATGATACTCACGTCTGACATCCATGGAGATGTATTACAGATTGCCCTAGACCTAGCCGTTAAGGGTGGCACTTTGTCCAGCAACCTGGAGCAATATTGATTAAAATATGTGTTAGACACCCTGCATCATTGTGAGATAAATTAGAGGTATGTCAAAAATCACATAAAAAATGTGCTGATTATGTGCTGAACTGATTAGCCGCACATTGGGCCATGATGCGGGAATGCACTGATTTTTAGGACATGGAGAGTCGGAAGTGACATGGAGATCAAAGAAGACATTTATGATCACGGATCAGTAGGTCAATATCTAGTCCCAGCAAGAAGACCAGGTCCAATGTGTGTCCACCCAAGTGAGTGCACATGTTGAGGTTAAAAGATTCCATGATAAGAAATTCGTTGACATGCAGGTTAAAATCACCAACTAGTAACACTTTGTCCAGCTTAATAATAGAAGTCATAAAATCAGTAAACTTTAGTAAAAACTGACCTGCTGGACCAGGAGGACGATAGATTAAAACAAAATGGCTTTAGACGACCCACTTTTGTCACTTGTTTTGTTCAAACAAGCTAAAGATTTCGAGGTATCCTTACAGCTGCCGCCATACAGCGAACCAGCCACACATATTTCAGTGTGCGTGAGCTTATTCTGCAGAGCACTGAGGAAAGCAGGGCTGTGGCATCGCAAGCCTTTCAGACATGCTAAGCGATAATCCATCCCTGATCCCTCACACACGCACACTACTGCACTGTCAATCAACAGGCTTGTCACCGTGGTAACAGCAAGTCAACCACAATACAAGCCTTTGGGCTCTATTTCAACTTCAACATAGATTGTATCCTTCACACCTGACAGGCAAGATGCTCTGTCATGTACCATTAATACTAACACACTGTAGTCAGATCTTGATCATGGTACCGCCTTGTCTTTATTAAGGTTGCTTCTCTTATTGACACTATAGGTTTTATTACAGTGGAATTATGTCATCGTGCTTCACTTCCCTTTTTATGTCAATGGGAGTGTACAGGTGGATGTGAGATCACCTACAGGTGCTGGTGTGTAGTAGGAGTTAGTAGCACAGGGTCTGCAGAGTCTGAACAGTCATCAAGATTCTTGAGTTCATGATGGCTGCTTCCTCAGCTTACCAGCCAGGGGGCTTTTTGTTCTTCAGTCCTCCATGTATAAGCTTCTTTGAGGTTTCTGTGCCAGCTTGGCAGGACTGGACCTGCTGTATTCAGGGGTTGACTATGCTGCTCTGATGGAAGATGGAGGATGGAGATGGAAGAGGAGCCAGTCTCTGGCCACTGCAGGACCTGCTATGTCCAAGGGTTTACTTCATCAGCAGTGCTGAAATGCTATTGAAATAATTATTATATGAATTATCACTATGCACATCTAAAGATGACAGCCTTGTCAACAACATCAACACACACACACCTCGTACACTAGTGCAAATGTCTGGAGTAGGATGCACATTAATTTGGATAGGGGAAAAAAAAAAGATGTTTGTATTTCTTCAATCACAATCGTCTTGGGCGACGCTAAGCCCAGGATTTTCAAAGGCGACTTTGAGAACGGTAACACACAGACAGCGAAATGGGAGGAGAATTCTGACTGAAGTAGTCGTCCAATGGCAGACTGATCCCCACAGACCGCATCCTGTCAGATCAGGTGATATTATATTATAACGGGTGTTATATTATGACACCCGTTATAAGCAACGTCCCATTGCAACAGGATCCCTGCAACATGGAAGGAGACTAACTGTCCACTTGGGGTATTCTGGAGTTGGAGGATTTCCAACTTGTGTCACAAGTTGTCATTGAATGGTTTTCCTTGTCCCTGTGATTGCCTATTATGATTCAAGCCTTGGAAAAATGTTGTGTTTGTCTTTCTTTTGACCTCACCCTTTTGTGTTATCAGGAATATCTTCATGGGTCTCCTCCATCTCTCTCTCCCCAGATCACCAGAAATTGGAACGGGAGGCTAGGATCTGCCGCCTGCTCAAACACCCAAACATAGGTGAGTCCTAAAGAGAAAGGCTACCGCCTAATGTATGTTGTGACTGCATTCAAATCCTAGTAGAGTACGCACTACATATACAGTATGTTAGATGTAACGTGGATTACCTCACTTGTCCCCACAAACACTCACACACTCACACACACACACACACACACACACACACCTGCTATCGACTGATCCATGTGTCTTCTTCATGCATTCAGTCAATATTGTCTATACTGGATGTGTATCATTTTGAGCGGTAATTCCCAATATCGTTGGTTTAAATGGAGGTGAAGGGGACTTCTGTGGATAATTGCAATAAGTTGGCACTTGGTAATTAGCTTCTTGAGTTTCTGATTTAGAAGTATTAATTGAAAAATGTTCTTTGCTCAATGTATTCATCTTCGGGTTTTACGCACATTACTTCCACCTAAACGTGGATGTATTTTCTTGCACCAAATGCATAACTGGTAAATGGTAAATGGACTGCATTTATATAGCAACGTTACAATGAAGGAGCAATGTTCAGAGAGATATATTGAATACAGGGGCGGCACTAGCTCAGGGGGTAGAGTGGTTGTCTGGCAACCGGAAGTTCGCTGGTTCGATCCCCGGCTCCGCCTAGCTAATTGTCAAGGTGTCTCTGAGCAAGACACCTAACCCTAACTGCTCCTGACCAGCTGGTTGTTACCTTGACACCTAACCCTAACTGCTCCTGACCAGCTGGTTGTTACCTTGACACCTAACCCTAACTGCTCCTGACCAGCTGGTTGTTACCTTGCATGGTTGACACCACCGTCGGTGTATGAATGGGTGAATGTGAGGCAAATGTAAAAGCGCTTTGGATAAAAGCGCTATATAAATGCAGTCCATTTACCATTTACCAATATATTATATTTATTATATTATCATATGATTATGTCTGGATAATGTCTGGAATGTGTTTGGAAATTAAACTCATAAGCCATTCTGCAGGCACATTTTGAGGGCGAGCAATTTACTAGGACAAAAAAAGGCAAACTGAAATTGAAGGCTGATGCGGTTCCAACCCTAAGAGAAGGAAGGGTCCTACTGTGAGAACCACACCCAAACCTCCAGTGCATGTTCATGCAGTGGCCAGT
>OMKP01032147.1:0-10992 GCA_900302375.1 Bathygadus melanobranchus
TATCTATCTATCTATCCATCTATCTATCTATCTATCTATCTGTCTATCTATCTATCTATCTATCTATCTATCTATCTATCTATCTATCTATCTATCTATCCATCTATCTATCTATCTATCTATCTATCCATCTATCTATCTATCTATCTATCTCTCAGCAAAGACTGCCTAGTGAGCTCCACAGCGGTTGACAACACAGAAGATGGCCGTTCGGGTGCCAAAGCCACCAACAAAGGGACAGCCACGGTGTGAAGGCAACAGACGGTGTTTGTATATAGGAAGGTCAGACACGTGTGCACATGCTCAGAGAGATGATGTTATTAACGGACTGTTTTAACCGTGCTCTTGGCTAAGCCAATGGAACACGGGGAATGCGTATTTTGAGGTTGAGATGTAATGTTTTCAGATCTGCCTTCACTGTGTCGTACCGCCTGCCACTTGTATTCAAACTCTCACGTGCGTTTTTTATTTGAAAACGTATTTCATATAGAAAATCTTTTTTTTTACAATGGACCTTAAAATGGAGAATGAAACTAGCATATTTAACCATGCGCTCATTTTAATACTATAGAGTTTAATAAGATAAATAGAAGCAGGTTTGGATATAATGACTTTATATTGTGGTCTGGTCATAAGAGCCTAAATCCACTTGGACCCATAAAAAAATCTGTCACCATGGAAACACACACCGGTAATTCACATTTAACTGCTAAAATCTATCTACCATGATGTAAACTATGGGATAGCACACCGACTCCTGCCAATGTCATGACCTGACACTCGACCAAACCTGAAATGTACACTGTATGTTGTTCACACACACATTTCCCAGCATAAGCAACGTTTACAGGAATGGCTCCAAAGTTTTTACTTCCAACTAACATTTGACCGTTGATGAATGCAGGAAAAAACAGCATGTAATATAGCATTGGATGACAGGCTCCCCTGATCTTTATAGCCAATATTTCACCCAGTCTAGTAATCTGATCTTTAACCTTAACCACTGCCATTGGTAAGATGAACTCGTTTACGTCAATGCCACGGTTGGGTCCAGGTTTGGCTGAAGAGCAAACTCAAGAGAGGCCTAGTCTTTCTAAATCTACTGTCCACTACTATCAGAGTAGTTAGTGTTTAGTTATTAGTTTAGTGGGGCAAGAATCAAGAGATCCAGACAGTCCTGCATCACTTTGGTTCTCTTGGTTCAGTGTTGTCCCTGTTTTTTGCACCAATGAGCCTATTGTATTGTAAAAGGTTATTTTCTTAAGCACTTGCTTAATAATGATTGTCTGTATATTACAACAAATGTTGATGCGTTCTAGGTAGACACTTTTAAAGGGTTTGATAAGAGATTAGGATTGTTTAAGTCAATGCAGACATTTAAAAAATGCATTTATCGAGAGGTATGAGTAGTAGAAATACACAACGATAGGTTATAAAGCTGTATTATATACAAAAATTGAATGAAATGACTTCACCGTTATATGCAGTTCATTCCTATTTTTGCACTGCTCCACTGGGGCCTCTCATTGACAAACTTTTGTTTCCATAATCACATTCTGAATCCATTGATATTCATATTCAGAATAAATATTTATCTTCAGAATTCATTGATTCATACAGACTTTAGGATACTAATAATAATAATAATAATAATAATAATAGTCTGAGCGATGACCAGAAAACTGAAAAGCTCTCATCACAAGGATTATTTTTTGGGTCTGTATTCTTGGCTTCATTCACATTATCCTAAAAAGTCTGTTGAATGTAACGGGTGTAAATATACCCAAAAGATGTACTCGAAGGCAACTTACAGTCTTCTACATGCATCCACGCCAATGTGTGATACTAAAACGCATCTGACATTCTAAAAGCATATTTTGACATTATAACGAGCTAAAGATCAAGTGAATAGCATGACATACATACTGTAATGCACAGCGTAAAATGGTGTGTGTATAACTCATCCACCATTACCCTTCTTGTTAGAAAGTTGCTTAGGCAAACAAATGCTTTGGTTTTGCTTCAATTGTGACCGTCTTCCATCTTGTTATCTTGTCGTACTGCTGCTCACTCAACACCAGAGTGTATATTCCTTCAGTAGAAGCAATAAGACCCACTTCCTGATTATGCAATAACCTTTTCATGGCACTTTATATAGAATGATGCTAGCTAGCTGTTGAGGTACACTACTCCCTGTCCTATGCAGATTACTATGTATCCACGTCATCGTACGACTGTATCTTTGTTGTATTCAAGCATTTACATTGTAATGTTACCCATATGTAATGTAGCTGCAACCCCTCATTCATACCCCACAGGGAAATCTCAGTAAGATATAACAGATATATAACAGATGAAAGAAAGAGGTTTTTACAAAGTTTGTCTTCCATTTCTAACTGGCTGCTAAAGATGTGGGTCTGCTGACAGGTCTGTTATTGTTCCCTAAAATTGGTAGTGAATGAAACCATTATGGTCTGTAGGTCTCCATACTTTAATCATATCCTGAACAGAACACGTGTACAGCGAGTCTACCTATAATCTCGAGAGATTTTGCAGTCTAGTGTTCCGCTAGATTAAAACAGCTGCCTTCCTACAGCCATACATAATCGATTGCATATATTATAACACATACTTATATCTACATATATTTGTCTTTTTTAATGTAAATCTCACCATCGTCTGCCTTTTCCCCTGCATGTGTGCATTGACACTCCTTTTTAGGAGCCCCTAGCCCTACCCCAACTATAATACAATGGGCGTTATGATTATACATCCTGATAACGAACAACCGCATACAAACCAGAGATACATACAGCACGCCTGCCACCTAATGGCGGTTCCCAGTAAGACATGAATTAACACTTTCACTCATGGCAGCTGATGGAACTCACTGTTAATCACAACCTCCCAAACAGTAAAAAGATAGTCATTGTACTTCCATCACATTGTATTGCATTTTGACTACAGACAACACAAATCTACCACTATAGAACAGGATTGTGTGTGTGTATAGGCCTCAAGAGGTTATAGTGATACATAGATTCCAGTTCCAGTTCAAATCAAGTAAATTTGCCTTTAAATTGTGTATGAGTCCTGCCAATGTTACCATCTGTAAACTGTTTCACTGCCAAAAAAACCAACAGATTCATGTGATGACGACACACACTGCCGAAAGCATATACTGCTGCAGTGGTTACATGTTTGTACTACTAAAATGTTTGAAAAAAAGAATGAAAATTAAATTGTCCTTCTGTAGGGGCTGCAGCCCTCACTGCCAAGCCAATACTGTTCTGCCGGTTGACTTCCCACATTCCACACAGATCACCGAAAACGAACCATGATTAAAACCTGAACAATAGACCCCAGACAGATCACAGAGGTGTCGATGTATAGGACTAGCACAGGTGTCACTCATTGCACTGATTATGGGTCTGCTGCTTTTATGTACCAGGGCACGGGTAGTAGACTTGTCGTCCGTTTAATGCCCTGGTACATGAAATGATACTATTTACTATTGTCAAAATAGTGTCACTTAGTAAGCCTACTGATGCAGCCAGGAAACAAGTTTAGGTTTTCTTTAATATGGAAGTGTAAAATCTGAATATACTTCAGAGTCATAGTGGGGGCCATATGCAGAAACACACAGAGAACTGCCACATTTGATCCCAATTAACATAAAAGCATGAAGCCTGAAACCCACCGCCTGCGTGTGCGGCGCGGACGCGTCGCGGAACCTTTTTGGCGCCCAAGTCAGAGCAACCTCACTGCCCGCGTGAGACCCGCGTATTGCGCGCGTATTACGCGCGTCTCTGCCGCGACTAGCTATAGAGTTCGAGAGACGCCAATTTTTTTCCACGACACGCACGCGGTTCGCGTCAAGAATACATAGAAAATGATGTGTTGATAGTCATATTGACATCATACCGGCACAATTACAGCTTTCACTACAGTTTTAATGTGTAGAATATGTCAAGCATGAACAAATATAATTATTGTATTATTATTATAATCATTTGGAATTTTTTGACCATTTAAAAAAAAAACTTTTTTACAATTTTCACGCTTCGGTTTCTGTCTAAAATAAATATACATGACATTTCTAATGAAATTAAATTAAATATGGCCATTATAAAGGCAAAATCCATGTAGAAAGATAGGGCTGACAGGCAGCCGCGCCGCAGCGCCGCAGTGGAAACGCCATTCGCGAGCCAGACGCAGCGGTTCCGCGCCGCGGCGCGTCCGCGACGCACACGCAGGCGGTGGGTTTCAGGCCTGAGTTGTATCACCTGGAGACCGGGTGTGTCATATCACCATATCATTTTTTGGTGTTGAAATGCACACTTTTCAACAGCAGAAACGTACATGCTCCAAAATATGTAGTCACCAAAACCACACAGAAACTGGATCTGTGTTTAGCTGCCGTGCTGTTTGTGACCGTGTTGCTGCTTCCATAGCCATGCAACTCAAATTGTTTGTTTTCTGTTCAACAAATAAAAATATATTTGAAAACCTGAATGATTACCATTGAATTTATTTGAGCATAGACACATGCATTGAATTGTGTGTGTGTGTGTGCATGTGTTTTGTTTGATAGATCAATGCCATTGTAAAGGCACAGGAGGTAATGCACCTTAAACTTGTAAATAATGCGCTGAGGCTAATAATATAGGACCCAGTAATACATGGGAGGCAGATATTTAAAGATGAGTGTCATACAAATTCTGATTAATGAAATTGCAGAATGCTGCCACCCTGTGGTCATCTCGTACAATTGATATATTTACGATTGATGCCTGTTATTGCCACTATTATTGCGAAATCTATTAATATGATCCAACTACTGAACGCTGCGCTGACCACATTATCCCAATTATTACTGCTCCGTCTATTTCAGAAGATATCTGAAAACAAATTAAAACACTGTTCCCGCCCGGTCTCGAACCGGGGACCTTTCGCGTGTTAGGCGAACGTGATAACCACTACACTACGGGAACTGGGTGAAGTCACTGATGAAAATAACAGAATCTGTGCCTTACATACATTACATATCGATGTAATATATTAGACGACACGTTGGTGTCGGTGGCCATGTATTGAGTTTGGTATATATGAGGTATAGGATAGTTGAGATGGTTGAGTATGGTCAGCATGATTGTTGTTCTTAGACAGTCTTCTTTTATCCTAGCAGGTTATAATACAATGTAAGTCAAAATGTAAATCAAGTTAAACTAAACGAGACTACCGAGTTGTTTTAGAACTGACGGTATGCAACGGTATGTCAGTTCTAGAGCTATAATAGGACGCGAAGTCAATGGGTTACAATGTATTTAACATAATTATGATACATAGTTTTCGAACATGTATTGAAAATGTGTATGTCATTGCTGTCGACACTAATACATATAGCCAGTATTTTAGTGAATTGACATGGACATGGTCATAGATGCACTGTGTCTGAAGAGGAAGAGGGTAGGCAGCGTCAATTGCCAAGCTTCACCACCCAATAAGCTACTGTATGCATGACCACTAGCAGACTGTTTGTAAAATATGTGTCTTTCTTCTAAGGATGTTTCCGTTCATTCATAGTCGTTTTAGAATTGTTACATTTATAGTCTGTTTTTATAGAAAAAATGCATTAAACGAACACACACACTTGTGTATAGTTAAGTCCAATAGTGTCCGAGGGAAGATTCAAACCCGTGTTCTCACAAATCTAAAGAAAAACAGATACAGACAAGTATAGTTATATCCTTGAAAGTATATCAGCAGTACTATGAGGCTAGTTTTTCCATAGGACTACCTTAAATAAATGTATAGTACATTCAAAATTGCGTAGGTTTATGTATATTTACTAGTAGTAGAAGTAAATAAAATGAAAAAGCTTTTTTCAATGAAAATGCAGTTTTTATCGTAGGCTGGTTAACATATTTTGTGCAAGTCTTTTGATTTGGGAGATATTTCAATGTAAAATATTAAATAATAACAACAATAATAATAATGATTAATACTAGTATTATTAATTAATATGAATGTATCATATTCGAGAGCAAAACTGGATATTGCCATAGCTGCATTCCTGGTGAATTCGATTTTGAGATTATGAATCTAACGTTGTGCATTCTGCAACAACACTCTGAAACAAGAAAATACATCCTATACATCATACTGCCATATAGCTACGCTCTTTGATAACAGATTAGTCATCTGGTATTCATGGCAACCACCATCAACACTGACCACATCAGAGTTCATCTGGAAGCTTGGAGCCACATTTTAAAGCTGCTCTGAAGCCGACCCCAGTGGAGCTAGCTTCTCTGGTTTGGACAGGAAGCATGGGAGAGAAGAGAGAGCCTTTCTGTGTGGCGTCACCAGGAGCAGGGAAAGGTTTTGTCCTATACAGTATACGACGGTATACAGGCCACCCTACAACACCAATTATCCTCCCACCTGAAGCTGTCTTCCATCCATGATGGCCGGCGGCTGTCCCGGTTCTCACTGACTCCAAAGTCCCGCAGGAAGACAGTGTGTGCCGTGATGTTTGAAGGTGTCGGTGTCCCGGGGCTCCTCTTGGCCCCCCCGCTTGCCCTGCTAGCCTCTGGCCGGGTGTCGGGCTGTGTAATCGGTGGACTGTGGCTTTGATGTGGCGCACTCTGTGCCCAATGTCCAAGGTCACACCTCCCACGCGCTGTCCATCAGCTGGGGCTGCATGGGAGGTAGGAGCGGCCAGGCTGGAGGAGCTGCTGGGGGTGGAGGCCGCGTGGTTCCCCAATGGGAGCATCCCGGAGCATGACATTGTCAACAGGCGTCAAGGTTGACCTAGTTTCAGACAAAGAGAGGATATGTTTTTTCATTGTAGATCTATACCTGTATTTCATAATGTTGCAATTATGCTCATTTTAAGTTAATTGCATATTCATGTTAATTGTGAATCACATGTTAATTCTTCCTTAACCCTGTCTTTCATGTCCGTCTGTCTGTCATTCTGTCTGTCATTCTTTCTGCAACTTGTCTGTCCATCTCTCTGTCTGTCTGTCCGTCTAAAGGAGCAGATGAGCTATGTGTCCCCAGGGCCCAGTGGGGAGCCAGCAGCCCGAGTCTAGAGACTACCTTCCCCCCCGACCGCCAGGTCCTGCGGGTGAGGGACAAGCGCAGGTCCATGCCTCCGGGAGATGCTCTTCTCCCCTACAGCCTCGGCCTTATCACCCTATAGGGATCCCCGGCCTGCTGGTCTAATCTGTGCTGCGGAGCGACGTTGACCTCTGGCCATCGCTACTGAAGAACCCCGTGCTGGACTGCCCGCAGACTTCCGGCCTCTCCCTAGGCATGGCCCGCCGTCTGGGGGTGGAGGCGGGAGGAGAGCGGGCCCCCCAGGTCCCTGTTGCCGTCTCGACGGAGGAGGAGTGCCAGGAGCAGGAACATCGTCCACTGGAGGTACTTCTTAGCTGCTCTGTGTGAGCAAAATAAATGCAAACATTTCAGCGAGATGGGTATTATGAAGTTGATACTAATACTATTAAATATCTTCCATCACAGACTTCACACACCCTTCATTACAGACAGAGGCAGATGAAACGATGAGGGAAAGAGACTATACAAATATTATTGCCATTATCTTTCAGTATTAGTTGTTGTTGTCGTCTTGCAGTAGCAGTAGCAGAGTAGCAGTAGCAGAAGCAATACATGAAATGTGTCTTCAGCTATCAAACTGACCACCTGTTGAAAAGGTGTTGTATATCTATTCTTCTACCTGTGGGGGTGTTCACGTGAAGCCATCCCATTCATCCACGTGTTCGCTTCTTAATTGCCCAGCGAGCGGGAAACCTGACGAAGACACCAGGCAGTTACTGGAAACCACAGATAAATAAGGGGAGTGTGCTATTGATTGTCTTGTCACATATCTCTACGTTAAATGGTCTGGAGCCACGGGGAACATCAATCGGACTCAATGGGGGATACTGTGTATTTAGTCAAGTGGGTGTGTGTGTGTTTGTTTGTGTGTGTGTTTGTGTGTGTGCGTGTGTGTGTGTGTGAGTGTGTGTGTGCGTGTGTCGCTTGCGCACAATGCATCTCTTTGAAAAAGGATACAGAAAGGAGATAGATGAATCCTTGTGGACGGTTCTGTCCAACACAGGCTCCATAAATCCAACAGTTGTTTCCAGAATGTGTCTCATGCTAATCGTTATCTGTCTCTCCGGATGGATCCCGAATCCCGGAAGAGTCATTAGAATGCAATTTAACTCTGTGTGTGTGTGTGCGTGCGTGTGTGTGTGTGTGTGTGTGTGTCTGTGTGTGTCTGTGTATGTGTGTGTGTGTGTGTGTGTGTGTCTTTCAGCAAATCACTCGTGTTCCTCTGTTCATTTGATGCAAACACATATACCAACACCAGCATGCTTCATGAGACAATCTTAATATGTTTTATATAGGCATAATACATGCAGAGAATTTCCCTATACAAGTTATCACATGATTGCGGTCGTTTAGTTGGTTAGTGAACGTTGGACATTGATTCATTTTAGGGCTATGATGTTATTGCTATGATACTATGATGTTATGATGTTAAATTAAAATTTAGAATGAATTCATTTACATTTACAAGCGAGGTTCTAAATAAACAGAGGGCATAACTGTCTGTAGACTACTAAAATATGTGGGCAGGATGATCAGGTGTTTGACTCTGATCCAAAAAGGTTCTGGGTTCTAATCTCGACGTCGGTAGTCTGCCAAACCTTCACTAATGCCATATATTTGAAAAAAAGAAAATGAATCCCTATGAAACACATTGGATGAAGCATCTGTTAAAGGGTAATATGTATAACAATTTATTATAGAATTTATATATGCTAATGGGTGTCAAAGAATCTTTGTAGATATGTGGTGATGCTGATGTGAAATCGTAGCAGTACTTAAAAGAGTCACTAGGTGGCAACCTAATATTACAAATCTCTTAAAAGGGTGAGATTTTAATTGATTCAATACCTCAGCGTCCTGCGATAGTCTATATTATTCTGGGTCAGATTAATGAGACGCGAACTGTTAAATGCTAAATCACGGGATCAAGCTAATACATTACAAGTATATTTTCTAAGCTATTAATCTATCAGCTCTCGGATTCAGGAAATAAAAAATGGGCCTAGAATATGTGAAATCCTAAAGCCATATTTTTTATCATAGGCCTAAATGTTTAACGGAACTGAAACGGCAATCTGCCGTTTCTACGCAGATTGCCATAACAACTTGAGACAATTTAAGACGATGCCCATAAGATTTGTTCACATAGCACGACTTTGTCACTAACATTCTTTATCGATAGGATAGGGCGATACGGTTGTCAATTTTATTTATTTTGAAAGGACCATGCGACGTTGCAATAAGACAAATTCGAATAGAAACGTTCATCTTTACGATGAGCTTACGAATTATTTGGTCAAAATTGCTATTATAGATTTTCTTTCGCCCACAAATAGGCCTATTTCAGTGAATTGTGATATCGGCCTCAGTTTAATCAGAAGAAAGTGAGTTAAGCGATTTATATATACCTATCAATAATAAAGCCTAGAGGGCTATTCAACCGTGTTGTTATTGTTATTATTATTATTATTATTATTATTATTATTATTATTATTATTATTATTATCATTAGTAATATTATTATTATTATTATTGTTGTTGTTGTTATTGTTATTGTTATTGTTATTATTATTATTATTAGTAGTAGTAGTAGTAGTAGTAGTAGTAGTAGTAGTAGTAGTAGTAGTAGTAGTAGTAGTAGTAGTAGTAGTATTAACATTTATTATTATTGTGCTGTTGCTACTGCTGGATGAAAATACAATGGTTTTGAAAAATTATTAGAAAGTCGGCTTACTTTAACTAAAATCATACGTTATTTTATGATTCATTTTATTTCATAGGCTGACTCAGAAATGTTGTCTTCCACCGCTTTGTTTCAGGTTCAGCGGATGATAAAATTTCAGTTAATAAATTGATTGATTACATTGCAAGGTCACACGGGCGATAGTAATTTTCTATGGCCCCAGGCTCCTTGTCACTTTGATAAACGTCGATTTTGTAATAATACTACTACTACTAATAATAGTAGCAATAACAATAATAACAATAATAATAACAACAACAATAATAATAATAATAATAATAATAATAATGTTAATAACAATAATAATAATAATAATAATAAGAATAATAATTCTTATTATATTACTCTTATTATATTATTATTATTATTTTTATTATTATTAATAATAACAATAATAATAACAATAATGCTACTACTACTAATAATAGTAATACTACTACTACGACTATACTACTACTACTACTACTACTAATAATAATAATAATATGTTGAAATGTAGACTAGGTATATTGCTTGAATTAGGCTGTTTTTATCACCTTGTAAAATCATTAATTAGCCCATATGTTAACATGGGCTATATCCATTACTATATGAGTATTTTTAAATGGGATTTAAAAGTGAACTTGAAGGAGAAACGAGACAATAATTTAGCTATACTTCCAATAGTGGGGTCTTGAACCCAATTAATTTCCACTCCCCCGGACCCTGCCCCAGACTCGCCAAACTAAGATCAGGGCATCGTAATAAAATATGCAGTGAGAAACAAAGTGACGGAGGGAAAGTACATTTAGTGATATTACACTGAATGAAAACTGTTTCCATTTAGGCTAATTGAGCGCGCTGCCTTGCTGCTGCCATGAGACGTGCGTGTGCACGCGGGTTTCAGAAGGCTGTGCGCGGCGCGGCACCCTGTAGGCGCGGTGCACGTACAGCCCACTTAATAGCACCATTTATGTCATTACAGTAGAGAGGTAGAGTGAGGTACAACCACACCAAAGAATCCGTATAAGTCTCTCTTAGTTAAATGACAAACGGCCGTTTCACCTCAATGAAATCCTGCAATCGTCTGTTCACAATATAAATATCTTTAAAGAGGTTTCACAATACCCAACTATATACCG
>OMKP01032156.1:2958-13933 GCA_900302375.1 Bathygadus melanobranchus
AAGCCAGAGATTTGGACAGCCAAGGAGGGGGAGTAGAGGATCACGCTGGTCGGGAGGTGCATGGACAGAGAGAGTCCAAGGAGAGTCCAATAGCAGACTGGAGGAGGCTTCCTCGGTGGACAGGAGAGAGAATAGTGCTGGAGGTGGTAATGAGGAGAGGACAGTTGAGAGAGTAGAGGGGGAGAGAGATTTCAAGTTTTGGATGAAGGGGGAGGGAGGTGAAGGACTTCAAAGGGAGGGAGAAGGCAACAAAGTGGTGGTCAGACACAGGGAGAGGGGTAACAGAGAGCACAGGACATTGTGAAGACCAGGTCGAGTTGGTTCCCGGCCCTGTGGGTGGGAGGAGAAGGGGTGAGTGTTAAGTCGAATGTGGCAGAAAAGTCTAGGAATTCAGATGAGTGCAACTTCTCTGTCTGGATGTTGAATCACCAAGTACAATGAGTGGCATGCCATCATCAATCAGCTGAGGACGGCATCTATCAGATTGGATGGGTTGCGGCACCGAGTAGAGGGTCCGTGGCGGTATCTGCTAAGACGTCCTGACAGTGATTGAGCTAAGGCACCCGATGGGTGGAAGGAGATGTAGTTTCTTGACTCCCTCTTTCCTGGTTTTAAGCACTTCCATTGACAACATTGTAAACTCCAACTAGCAGCAACTAGTGAAGACATTGTGTCTGGTCGTGCTGGGCCGTGGCTGCATTCAAGATGCGATGTGTATTGCTAGGTTGGGCGTTCACCTACTGATTAGCACGTTACGTCATGCGTCATGACCCAGGAAATCATTTATAGACATTGTAATCCTCGTTATTCTGCCTTCCAGGCACTGTGAGTGCTCTTATCACAATTAGTGGTCAATGTGGTACTGCAACTATTGATGTAATCAGGAAGTAAAAGCACATTTTAGTTGTAACAGAAATGCCAGCAGATGAACAACCTTTTAAACCATTCTCTGCCATCCTTTGATTTAGCCCATTGAAAGCATTGTTTGTAAGTTCTTTTTCATTGCTTATAAGGTCATTTATTAGAATTAATTAATATGTAAATGTGGTGGATAAGTTCTTGATGGGATGTATTTAATGCTATTCTGTGCAAGCCTATGCATTTTGTTATGTAGGGATATGTTATGCTATGTTTCCTGCAGCATCACCTAGTTGTGTTTGGTATGCCTTCAATGTGTTTTGGGCATTTTTGTGCAAATCTAGATAATACTGTATATGAAGGCATATTGACATTGGTCTCTTTAGACATATTACCTGCGTGAAAAAGTGTTATGTCAAGCATCATCATTAAACATGTAATAGACAACATTTTATATCTTTTCAGTTTCACTCTTTATTCATGTCTACATGCCCGCAAGGATCTTCATTAAACTTGGAGCTAGAAGGCTATATCCTGACTCTCGTGTCATTCATGAAGGAAGTTTAGCTGGCTGTCTAATTCTGGTTAAGGAGGAGGATCGTCTTTACAGTATAAATGCCAGACCGAGCCTGCTGTTGTTCTGTTTCGCTAATAATACTACATGAGTAAACACTGAAAATGGTAGTTCACATTGCATTAAACTTGGAAATGGGTCTCCTCCACAGTACTGCGTCGCAAGGTTGGGCATTGGTCCCTTGAAATTGGCCATTGTTTTAGTGCGAGTGATCTTTGATCTATACTGAGGTAATGGGAAATTTAGCTGACCAATGCTGCTGTTGTACAATGAGTGTTTTTTTAGATGGGCTTGTGTTTGCTATGAGTTGTGATTTGAGCATATTGGTAAATGCTGACCTGTGTGGGTCCCTGGATTGTTTCAGTACATTGTTTTGTGTTCATTCATAAAAAAAGTTTGGACACACTACACTGTGTGAGATACTTACTTGAGCATGAATTGAGCATATTTTTAATGCCAAATGTAGTATCTTTGAGGGTTTCTGGACAATATTTGTTTTGTGTTGTTAATAATAAATATACATACATTTGCATAAAGCAAGCATATTATGTCCATTCCCATGTTGATAAGAGTATTAAAACCCTTTTAACAGATACAAAAATGTGCGATTCATTTGTGATTAATTGCGATTAACGATAGACAATAATATGGCACGGTGGCTCAGTGCGTAGTTCCCGGGCCTTTCTGTGTGGAGTTTGCATGTTCTCCCCGTGTTCACTCGGGTTCCCCCCATAGAACCCCACAACAAAAACATACAGAAGAACAGATTGCTCTTCAGTCCTGTCCCTGACCAAGACAGGACTGAGCGCTTGGACTTGGTCCCCGGGCGCCGTACTGATGGCTGCCCACTGCTCCTGGCTTTCCCTGGGGGAGGACGGCCGGGATGGGAAAAACACAGAGAAGGCATTCCACCGGCGACGCCGATAATTGTGTGTGTCGCCGCTCACAGCTTGTGTTTGAAGTGTCTATACCGTGTGGCAAATAAAAGGACCAATGTCCTCTGATTACTTACAATCATTTCGTCACGATTAAATATTTTAATCAATTGACAGCCTTAATATATATATATATACAGTAAGTCTGCAAAAAGAATGTGCAACCTTTCACTATGGGAGTCACGTTAAAAGTAAGCCATAGTAGGGAATGTTTTTACTAAATATAATTTTAATAGGCAGACATGGATATAACATGTTTGAAAAGCCGTACACATGCCAGAAACAGTCCTGATTTGCCAGAAAATGCTCTCTTGATTACAGGAACCAAACCAAACAAAATAGTCAGTGCAGTCAATACTGCTAAATTAAACCAACCTCCAAGAGAATTGATAGAATTGCATGCCACAGTAACTAGCAGCACAATATCAAACTTTATTCCTGAACAAGATGCTGCAGGAATGGTAAAGAACACACCATTACAATTTTGCGACTCAAAATTGGTGCTAAAGTTATGCTAATATAGAGTGGTAGACAACCTAACTAATGCCTAACAAGTGCCTTAAGAGAAGTCATTGGATGCCATAAAGATTCACTCAACAAAGTAAAATATGTTATGGTGAAATGTAATAATACAGAATGAAGAATGCCACGGCCATTAATTTACTAGATTTACTTTAATACATGTGCCACTAACACTTGCATGGGCTACTGTTCATAAAATTAAATTTCACACAGTTAAAAATCCAGACAAACTGATCCTGCAATGGTACAACACTTGTCACAAGTCTTCATACTGAAGACGTTACCTACAAACAAAATTGAGCCATGGCCAGATGCAATTGATGAACTGGCTAGATTAGAACACACTGACATTAACAAACCACAGCAAACCTCAACTTCAATTATCAAAATAATCTCCTTGAACATCCGATAAATAGCAGCCCACATTGACCATATAAAAGCTCATTATGAACTCATGTCTGCACAGCTCATTCTGAACCTGGGTCCCAAACACTGTAAATCCAACAGACCTTTATATATTAGACAACAAACAACAACACGTCAGCGGTGCAGGCCATGGAGGCACCTCAACCTACGTTCCTCCAGAGTTTGTCTAAACCAAGCTACAGAAGACAAATTCCAAATAACATCCTGTGGTGTGAGGGGGGCGTGGCTTGGCGTCGGGTTGCAAAATGAGGGAGGCAGAGCGGCTAATTCCCGGGATAGACGCAGCTGTGGGTGGTGAGCATGATGAATGACTGAATGTCTATTTATAGTGACATATGTTTTTCTCTCCCCTGGGTCCACGGCATGCGACAGCGCCCGCTAAAACGGCTATGTATGTATTCCGATCGATCAGTGCTTACACTTGGACAGTGATTTTGAATGTGTGAGTCTGCGGTGTGCAGCATCGGACTTTGGGAATCCTGCCTAATAAAGGGAATAAGTGTCAACGCCTGTCCAGTCATCCTTAAGAGAAGCCACCCGGTAGCAACAGATCTGCTACACCTCCATTACCTCAAATGTCCTGATTGTAAACAATGTGAACGTTTCAAAATGAAATAGGAGAAAACAACAACGTCAACTAAATGTCCCATGCATTTAGGCATGTAGACATGGTCAAGATGATCTGCTGAAGTTCAAACCAAGAATCAGAATGGGGAAGAAATGTGATTTAAGTGACTTTGAACGTGGCATGGTTGTTGGTGCCAGACAGGCTGGTTTGAGTTTTTCAGAAACTGCTGATCTACACAGCCATCTCTAGGGTTTACAGAGAATGGTCAGAAAAAGAGAAAATATCCAGTGAGCGGCAGTTCTCTGGGCGAAAATGCCTTGTTGATGGCAGAGGAGAATGGCCAGACTGGTTCGAACTGATAGAAAGGCTAAAGTAACTGAAATAACCACTCATTACAACCGAGGTATGCAGAAGAGCATCTCTAAACGCACAACACGTTGAACCTTGAAGCAGATGGGCTACAGCAGCAGAAGACCGGTGCCACTCCTGCCAGCTAAGAACAGGGAACTGAGGCTGCAATTGGCACGGGTTCACCAAAATTGGACAATAGAAGATTGGAAAAACATTGCCTGGTCTGATGAGTCGAGTTCTGCTGCGACATTCAGATGGTAGGGTCAGAATTTGGTGTAAACAACATGAAAGCATGGATCCATCCTGCCTTGTATCAACGGTTCAGGCTGGTGGTGGTGGTGTAATGGTGTGGGGGATATTTTCTTGCCACACTTTGGGCCCCTTAGTACCAATTGAGCATTGTTTAAATGCCACCATCTACCTGAGTATTGTTGCTGACCTTGTACATCCCTTTATGATCCCAGTGTACCCATCTTCTAATGGCTACTTCCAGCAGGATAACGCGCCATGTCACAAAGCTCAAATCATCTCAAACTGGTTTCTTGAACATGACAATGACAGTTCACTGTACTCAAATGGCCTCCACAGTCACCAGATCTCAATCCAATAGAGCACCTTTGGGATGTGGTGGAACAGGAGATTCGCATCATGGATGCCGACAAATCTGCAGCAACTGCGTGATGCTATCATGTCAATATGGACCAAAATCTCTGAGGAATGTTTCCAGCACCTTGTTGAATCTACGCCACAAAGAATTAAGGCAGTTCTGAAGGCAAAAGGGGGTCCAACCCGGTACTAGCAAGGGGTACCTAATAAAGTGGCCGGTGAGTGTATATATACAGTATATATTTTCAATTCTATACAATTTTCTCATTTGGAGATAATACGTAATATGTTTCTAACAACAGCTATCGGACATGATGTTTGATGATGAGAATCATCATGAATCAAATATGTATTCAGGAACATCTCTCTCTGTGTCTCTCACCCGGAGCACGGTGATCTCCTCCTCTGCCTCTGCGGTGGTCTCCTCCAGCTCAGTCTTGGCCTGGGTCAGCTGGCTCTCCAGGGCACACCGAGCCGCCTGCACCCCACTGAGCTGGGACTCACGCTCCTGCAGTGACAGGGTCAACTCAGACACCTGCTGCTTGATCTCCAGCTTCTGTTCCTCATGCTCCAGGCCCATCTGGGTGGAGAGAGAGAGAGAGATTGCTGTTACCTTTAATCTGCGAGGTTGTCAGTGATGACGTAATCTAAGGCGAAGTATATGTCTTACATACATCCATGCTTTTAGCAAGTAGCAGCTTCTGTGGTAACCCCCACATTCGTAGGTAAATTGTACCGCTGTGAGAAAATGCAAGATCGATGGAGCCATCAAACTTGTTGTCACTGAGAGCACTTTAAATTCACCAATAGCCTGTTAGCCTGCTATATGCTAATTCATAACTGATATCATTAGTTAGTTAGTTAGTTAGTTGTAATAAATGCCATAGTCATAATATGTTTATTATTTAATAATCCTGGGGGAACATGCTCACACAGGCTTCACACAGCCAGTCAGCACATGACAAATCTCAGACAACGCTGCAATTTTAACAGGTTTAGATCTTTAACTATTCGAATATACCTTCGGAAACGTAACAATTATAACAACAAATAAAGCTGGAAATTTGAATTCGGACCATCCCTCCTTTCCAATGAAATTTTTTTGTGTCATTTTTTTGTCACAGACTATACCACTTTTATTCTTATCGGTTAGCGGTTAATGACCGGTTAACGAATGTCAGTTATCAGTCAGAAAAAAAGTGTGACTTAATCTCTAATTCACAACACTCCCCACTGGGTCCAAAAGAGGCTAAAAGAATATATATTACCCACCAGTTAATACTCCAGCACCAGCATGCTCTACCCTTAACCGAGCTACAAATCCGCTGCCCTGCAACTTCGTTCCTGAAATGTAATTCATCATTGTGTGGACAAGATTTATTTTTGTATATTGGGCCAAAAATAAATAGTTAATAAGAAAAGCATTCCCCAAGTCCCAGGAACCATGACCCTAACAACCTGAATAAACCCAGTTTTGCTTTTTCAATTCCTCTGTGTGCAAAAAAACCCAGGAATTTAATTTTCCTCTTTCCCCACTGTAAATGTAAAAGCCAAATATGACACAGAATTGTCAACTCGTTACACTCCATTTCGATCTTCAGTCTGACATTGCCTCAACTCTAACAGATTTCCGTGGGGGAAGGGGATTCGATTTTCCCTAACCAATCACTAGAGACTAAGGTATCCGGCTGTGGTGCTAATTGGCTAATCATTAGTCCCCCTGCGGTGCTCATTGGATAATCGCTTTTTTAAGTGAAAAGGTCTGGACCCAAACAAAAAAATGCCCCCTCTCCCCATGGTCCAATAAGCCATGTTTCACTCTTACCCCCCAAACTTTTGATAGTATCTTATAGTCCACACAGAGCAGGCAACAGGCCTCCAGTTCTTGGTTTGTGCCAAATCTCCTTTTTTTGGAAGGAGTGATAAAACAGACCTTCAACATGAGGTTGGGAGTGAGCCCTCCCGATAGGACTACATAGAGAACTCCATGTAGGTGTAGTCCAATTAGCTCCCAGAAATGTTTAAAGGGTCAGCTGAGAGACCATCAATCCCTGGAGCCCACCCAGAGGTCAGTTGTACAGCGGCTGTGGTTAGTTTCTCTAGTATGAGGCCATAATCTTTTCATTTTCTGTCAGTTTTGGCAGATCTTTCAGCAGAGCTGTGGCAGATTATGGATCACAGTCACCTCCCCCATAGAGGTCTGTATAAGACCCCACCCAAGATCCTTATCTCCACTGGATCTGTTGTAACTGTTCCATCTGTGAGAATGAAACAGTTCAGTTGCTTTCTTGGAAGCTCTGGCCCTCCCATCAAATATCCTAATCTTTCTAATTGGTCTCACTCTCACCACGCCTGCTCAAACTCAATTGGCTAAACTTTTCATCTGTCAGAGCATAAAAGAGATTCAGTCCATTACATCCATTGTCTAGACGGACACAGTCTAACCCTTTCCTTAGAGTATTGAGAAGACACAAAAATGTTATCTCTTTGGGGAAAACTCATAATTGTACTGATACTAAGGAAAATGAAAACACACTTCAACTGTAACAATGTGTATGCGTGGAGTCTGTGTGGTTGGTGGCTGGTTTAAGCAGCCTCACCTAGCCCGAGTCACGCTGATTATACTGCACACCTTTACATTTACATTTAGGGCATTTGGCAGACGCTTTTATCCCAAGCGACTTACAAAAAGTACATTTGTCGGAAGAGGGAAACAACAATATATCACTGATGATACAGTACAATTAGAATACAACAAGTTTCCTGATTGCCAGGTCAATAGAAAAAGTTACAAGCTTACAATTGCTAAGTTGACCCATTACTGTACAACAGTAGGTAGCCAGGATAAGTACTATTTCAAGTTCCAGCATACAGGATCCTACAGAGTGCCAGGACGTACAAACATGGAAGTGTTAGGGATCCAGGAGGGGATGGGATTCAAGCATTGATCAGGTAGGTGGGAAAGGGTTGGGGAGGAGAGGTGGGTAGGAGGTGAAGCTATTCAGAGTCCAGGTGAACTCTGAATAGGTGGGTCTTGAGTCTCTTACGGAAGCTGATTAGTGATTCTGCTGCCCTGACCTCTGTCGATAGGTCATTCCACCACTGCAGTGTAAGGACAGAGAAGAGTTGTGATTTGGTGGAGCGACATTTGTTCGTTCTTAGTGATGGTGGTACCAGGCGGCCAGCTGAAGTCGTTGAGCGGAGTGCTTGAGCTGGGGCATGGGGTTTGGGTTTTAGGGTTTTTGAAAGGAATGAAAGAAGAAATACTGGTAGTTCCGGATGTCAGCCGTGTCAAGGGTGGGTTTCTTAAGGAGGGGCTTGATTCTGGCAGTCTTGAAGGGGGTCGGAACCAGGCCTGAATTGAGGGAGGAGTTGATCATGGTGGTGAGGAACGGCAGGATGTCATTCGAAACCGGCAAGACCTATTACAATTTCCGGAACATTGTCGGCACGGCTGTGTTGTGAATGAAAGCTGCAACACTGCCATGAGAGGTACGCAAAGGGCCACTTTCACATGGAGTCAGCGAATCACAATTTGAATACTTTGGGCCTCACAATCTCCTTTTTTCCATGAATGTCTAGAAACTGGACAGATTCAGAAGTAAGCCAAGAAAGGAGCTCCTCTCAGTCTGTCCTCTGTTATTATTATTCTGTTGAGTTTCTGTTGAGTTTTATGGCGGTGGCATCCAAGTTTTGCATTACCGCCATCTGCTGGACTGTTCCATGGCCCAATTATTCCGGTATTGCTATGCCATAAGTGAAAGGGCGCAAGGTAGAAATGTTCCGAAATGTAGCTGCATGTGTGAATAGTGAGAATCACTAGCAGTGTCAAAAAGATTATCTCAGTAATTTACCAGGACCTATGTGTGAAAGGGGCTTAGGACTAAACTGTAATGAAATTAGGAATTAAATTATAATGAAAATTATACGATATGTAATGATCGTGTATCCTCTGCTGTTATTATTCATATTATTTTGTTATGTATATTAGTATTGAGTATCTGTTTGTTCTCTCTGGCACTCCGTTAAGACGTCAGTCTAGAGCTACCGCTGCTACTGTGCAGACGCTGTCCTGTTAACCTGTCCGAGATAACCTTGTTTGTATGAGACCTGCTGTTTATGTGCCAGCCTTAATTATAACTTGATGTCAGACTACCTGCTGCTATAAACATGCCGTGTCAGTATGAAGAAGTTGCTCGAATTTTAAGCTCTTGACGACCCTTGGAGCCAGTTCTCTATAGACTGCTATGTGACAAAACCTGTGTTGTGTCATTATTTAGACATTATGTGTATCGTTGGGTGTATTTTGCATTTGGCTATTAATATGCATAAAAAAACAGGATAGTGATACACAGGACCACTGCTTGCTGTGCGGTTGCGATGCCGACCATCACATACTCCCCCTCCTCTGGTCTCCAGCTGGCAGGCAGTGAGAGAGGTAGTCTGCGGTGGCATTGTCTTTCCCAGGTACATGGCTCGCCATGAATCGGTAAGGTTGCATGGACAGGTAACAGCGGGTGATACAGTTGGTATCCCTCATTCTGTCCATCCACGGGTGGAATGAGTCAAGGGCCCATTTGACAGCCAGGCATTCTTTCTCCACAATTGAATACCTGACCTCTCTTAGGAAGAGGTTGGTGTCTGGGCAGATGGCAAATGTCCAGATTGGAGCTAGTGGGGGTTAGACCAGGTAAGTATTGCTCTTCCTCTTCCTCCTCATCTTCCACAGCTCTGATCTGCTGGTTTAATCGTTGCTTTGTTTGCAGGCCTTGCAAACCACTCCTTCAGTAAATTCACATGCAGAACCCAATGTCAGCGCTTCTCACCGGGGTGGCTATTTCGTACATGGTTGTATGGACCTTGCCATTTAGCCAATAGACTACTGCTGTCTGTGGGGAACAAGCACATTCTGGCAGGGTCATAACTTTTCCCTCGAGCAGTCAGGTCAGACCAGTTATTTTGGTGACTGTGCTTCAGCCAGGTTGTCCTGGACAAAATAACTCATCTATTCCAGTTTTTCCCTCATTTTCAGTACAAAGGAGATAACATTTTGCGGTTGTGTTCTCACCTGTCCATTCCCCCCTGGTCTCTTTGAGGAGGGTCAGGGGTCCTCATACCTCATAGTCATAAAGTAGCTGAAAGGGGAAAACCCGGTGGAGGCCTGTGGGACCTCTCGGTATGCAAAGAGTATGTAGAGGATCCACTGGTCCCAGGCTGATCTCATCTCATTAACAAAATTCTGCAGCATTTGTTTTACAATAACAACAACATTCAAAGTGATAACAGTTCACACACTTCACTGTACTGTACTGAATTAGAATGAATATTGACTGTATTGTATCATGGCAATAGTCTTTACATATACTGTAAAATTGCAGCTTATTTTGGGACCACCAAAAAGAAAGGACAACTAAAACTTTTTAAAATGAAGAATTTTTACACAATTGTATACATTTACATTTACATTTAGAGCATTTGGCAGACGCTTTTATCCAAAGCGACTTACAAAAAGTACACATTTGTCGAAAGAGGGAGACAACAATATATCGCTGAAGGTATAGTGCAATTAGAACAGAACAAGTTACAAGCATTCCTGGTTGCCAGGTCAATAGTTTAATTGTAACAATAGTTAGTGTAACAAGTTTCACTCTACCTTCAGGGATATATTGTTGTCTCCCTCTTTCGACAAATGTGTTACTTTTTTGTAAGTCGCTTTGGATAAAAGCGTCTGCCAAATGCTCTAAATGTAAATGTAAATGTAAGTTTGCAAGCTTACAGTTGCTAGGTTGGCTCCTTACTGTACAACAGCAGTTAGCCAGGATAAGATGCTACACAAGCTAAGTTATATTTCAAGTGCCGGGACACACCAGTGTACAAAATCCTACAAAGAGCCAGGACATACAAACATGGAAGTGCTAAGGATCCAGGAGGGGTGGGATTCAAGTATTGATCGGGTAGGTGGGAGAGGGTTGGGGAGGAAAGGTGGGTAGGAGGTGAAGCTATTCAGAGTCCAAGTGGACTCTGAATAGGTGGGTCGTGAGTCTCTTGCAGAAGCAGGTCAGTGATTCTGCTGTCTAGATGTACAATGTTTCACAATGACATTGTAGTCACATATAGTCTGTTAAATATCCGGTA
>OMKP01032160.1:0-17493 GCA_900302375.1 Bathygadus melanobranchus
CATCTCGCTACTCCTCTTCAAACTGCGCCCCCCCCATCTACTTTCCTCTCATCTCTGCTAAAGAGAGGCAGAGAGAGAGACAGATAGAGAGGGTGAGAGAGACACAGAGGGGCAGATAGAGACGGATGGAGAGAGCCAGAGAGAAAGATAGCATGGGAGAGGTGTGTATGTGTGTATGTGTGGGGGGGAGATACAGACGTCAATAGAGAGAATAAAGCTCACTAATGCTGACTGAATTACAGCATCAATGTAGTGAAATGGCTGATCACCTTATTTATTATTATTATTGTAGTATTGTAGGTCAACTTTTTAGTCGTTTCTGTCCTCTGTGAATCCAAAAAATATTAAAATCATATTTTAAACATTCTGAATGAGTATTTCCATACTCTTTAGCCCTCTGTTTTCTTTCACACAGACACACACACACACAGTCTCTATAGTCCTCTGTATTTCTCTCTCTCTCTCACTCTTTCTCCAACCCCATGTTCTTTACACAAACGCTTCACGGTTCAGAGAGGAAAGCTTATCGAGGGGCTGTGTGTGTGTGTGAAGTACGATGACATCATATGATCTCATTACTAAGGCAGTTGGGCCCGACACACATGAACCTGTAGAGACAGGACCTGGGCGGTGTGTGTGAGTGTGTGTGTGTGTGTGTGTGTGTGTGTGTGTGTGTATGGGGGTGTATGTGTGTGGGGGTGTGCGTGTGCGTGCGTGTGTGTGTCTGCAGGTCAGGATAGGTGAGAACGGGAAAGCATGGATTGTGAACTGCAGGAAAGGAGAGGAAGGGACAGAGTGAAAACACTACTCCGTACTGCCTGGCCTAAATTTAGAGAGCGGCGTCAGAGACAAGAGACTGAAAAACCAACAATGAAGAGGAGGATGTAGAGGAAAAGGAGCCAAGACCCAGGCAAGGCCTGTTTGTTTTTGTACAAGTGGGTATCAGCCCCATGGCAACCTCACACTTTCACCTCCCCAATTAAGTTTGGCCATTTAAATGTCAGCGCAGCTCATTTTCCTTCAGCAATGTTGCGCAAGGTCCATGAGACAGACATGGGTTTCACCTGCAGCATCTTATATCAACGTCAACGTATCGCATGACTTTCTGGTGATCCCAAATTTGTTCCATAAAAAAAAAAAGCTTGAGTAATAAAATCAGTTCTAAGAAACATACAGACCAACCTTACTAATATAATGAGTTCTAAGAAACATACAGACCAACTTTACTAATATAATAAGTTCTAAGAAACATACAGACCAACCTTACTAATATAATCAGTTATAAGAAACATACAGACCAACCTTACTAATATAATCAGTTATAAGAAACATACAGACCAACCTTACGAATATATAATGAGCTACAAGAAACATACAGACCAACCTCACACCCTTACATGCCAGGGTGTGGTGTGAAACACCACACCCAGGAAATGTATCTGTGTGTGTGTGTGTGTGTGTGTGTGTGTTGGTTTAATATCTGATGGGTGGAGTTGTCACTATGATAAAGTGGAAGTTAACATGTCCTGTGCTAGCAAACAGAGCAGTGGCAGGTGATAAATATCTCACCATATCATTATGGAGAAAAAAAAGCTATCATTGGTTTCCTTCATAGCTTTTTTGATATGAGTCATACATCATAATCCTCCTTTCTGAATGGAATCAGATATGCAGGCCGGGAATTCAGAGAACCAACAGAAACAGGCATTCAGGGCCATGTTTGGTTGTTGGTTCCGTCCTTGTAGTTAAAAAAACCTTGTGTTTGAGTTTGGCGTAACCCAGACACAGGAAGCCCTGGCAGAGCACATAGTCAAAATAGTTAGACGAGACAAGATATGAAAACACCGTGGAGCTGAGGGCTGACCTGGAATGAGTTAAACCAGGATCATGTCCATAAGCTACAGCTCCATATGTTTTCCAAGATAGGCAGCAACACACACACACACACACACATACACATGCACAGACACACGCATATGTACACACACACACGTACACGCGCACACACACATACACACAGTCATACCATACACATTCATGCTTTATTCAAGCCATTCTAGTCTATTGGTCTAATAAGGGTTTGGTGTAGATCTATGGTGTTGAAATCACTCAGGGAGTAGTTCATTTTATACTGTCAGAATATATATTTAGAATTAATTGTAAATCCTTTATCTGCTTCAATGTTCAGACTATGTTGGTATGCTATAGTATAAATTATGTAACGTTAAAACAATCTTTGCTCAATCAATTTGCTTTTACAACGACCAAGAAAGGTCAGAATTATTAACATTCCTCTGAGTAAAACATTTGTTCTACATTAACAAGCGTTTACAGATATAAGATCACTGTTCCTTTTAAAGAATTGGCCAAGTAAGGGCACTTGGACAAAACGGATCTTTATGGAATACAATGGCGCTCCCTATTGGTCAATTATATATTGCACTCTTAATTCGTCCGTCACCTTTTACAGTCTACACAGTATGCTGTCGCCCAATAGAATTACCACAGTACATGCCATGCTACTATTCCCAACATTATTCCGGAATTATAAAACAATATTTATATATTTTTTGAATAGGTCAAAATGAAAGCGTGTATTGAAATTGTTTTTTGTTGTCATATTTGTTAACAACTTAGTACACATTAAAATAAAACAACGATCGGTCAATAAAGTTTTTTTTTTTTTTCGTTTTTTTCTACTCGCATATGACGCAGCGGAAGTCCGTCGGTCTTCCTTTCCTCCATTAGGTGAGTGCGTGGTAGCAGCGCCTTTTCCGCGACTGTGCCCGAAATTGGAAAATTAAAGTGCTTTTCTCATCTCGTTGTCCTTGTTTAATGCACTAATAAAGACTGATTTTGTTCGTCTACAGATCGCAACCATGGGCCGACGACCAGCCCGCTGGTAAGTTGGCTAGGACATACTTTTAGACGAAGGCCGGGTTTTTTTTTTTGTCGGAAAATGGCAGCGGCGCCCTCCATACCATGTGCACTGTCCATCACCGGCTCATAATCCTTCATGTCCTCATGGCGCTATCGTTTTTTTGTGCGTATTTACTGACATGTGACAAATCCGTATTAAAGTCCTACTTTTCCTGACTATATACATGCAGTTGGGTGTATCTAATGTAACGGGGCAAAGACTAGCACAAGCTAGCATGTGGCTAGCATAGTTGTGCATAGCTGTCATTTCGCTAGGCAATACCGTGGCTGTTTTAACAACTTATTCGTTCGTTGTAGTTTGCAACCCTCAACATGTTCTGACAGTTGTTCTCCTATAGTTACAGATACTGCAAGAACAAGCCCTACCCCAAGTCCCGTTTCTGTAGGGGTGTCCCTGGTGAGTGGCTGAACTTAAAACCACAAGTAGTCGTAACAACCGCTGGGCTTGTGTCTCGGTTTGTCATGGCAACGCCATGTGAACATTGTCGTCTATTAAGCCGACCAGTTTTGCTGTCCTGTGCGTTTCTGGTGTGCAAAGGCGGCATACAGTGAGTCTTTGGTTTGTGTATGTCCTCAGCGGGGTGGTGCTGAGTGCTTTAAAGGGACCACTGAGACAGTTTGATTATCCTCCTTCCCCAATTTCAAATGTGTTTAACTATGGTTAATGTCTATTCCGTTATGCTTTCCTATTTTTTTTGTTCTTAGACCCTAAGATCAGGATCTTTGACTTGGGCAGGAAGAAGGCCAAGGTAGATGAGTTCCCTCTGTGTGGTCACATGGTCTCTGACGAGTACGAGCAGCTGTCCTCAGAAGGTAAGTGTTGAAGTAGAGCCCCTATGTGACCTGACCGGTGCCCTTAGACATGTGCTAATATAGGCAGTTAAAAGCATTTGACTAAGGAACTGACCTCCTGATTGTTTCTGCAGCTCTGGAGGCTGCTCGTATCTGCGCCAACAAGTACATGGTGAAGACTTGTGGTAAGGATGGTTTCCACATCCGGGTACGTCTCCATCCCTTCCACGTCATCCGCATCAACAAAATGTTGTCCTGTGCTGGAGCTGATAGGTGAGTAAAGTGATGTGTCACTAACGCATCTATTCAATCTGTACTTCTGAGAAACTATCCGCCAGGACTCATGTTGATTTAAACCTGCCTTTCTGACACAATGTACTGCTTCGTCTATTATGGTTTTCTTCAGAGCACTGGGGGCTTTACTGACTCCATATAATTCTATAATTCATGTAGGCTCCAGACTGGAATGCGTGGTGCCTTCGGTAAGCCCCTGGGCACAGTGGCTCGCGTGCACATCGGTCAGGTCATCATGTCCGTGCGCACCAAGGCCCAGAACAAGGAGCATGTGGTTGAAGCCCTCCGCAGAGCCAAGTTCAAGTTCCCTGGACGCCAGAAGGTACGTCTTCGTAATTCTCTGCGCTCCTTCAACTCCTGCAGTCTATTAAGCCGACCAGTCTTGCTTCCTGTGTGCTTCTGGTGTGCAAAGGCTGCAGACAGTGATACATTGGTTGTGTATGTATTCAGCTGGGTGGTGCTGAGTGCTTTAAAGGGACCATTGAGACAAATTCACAATCTAAATCTTCTAATATGTTCCCATGCGTTCATTGTTGAGATTCTCCAACACTGACCCGACTTGTCTCTCCCCTCAGATTCACATCTCCAAGAAGTATGGGTTCACAAAGTTCAATGCCACCGACTTTGATGAGATGATGGCCGAGAAGCGTCTCATTCCTGATGGCTGTGGGGTCAAGTACATCCCTAGCAGAGGCCCCCTGACCCGCTGGAAGGCCCTGCATGCCAACTAGATCTGCCACTGGCTGACCACATTACAAAACCTATTAAAAATGGCTTTGATTACAATTCCAGTTTACTTGTGTTGTCTTTCCGTTGAATCCCAAATGACATGATTCTAAAGGGCCCTGCTCACGGCTGACTCAAAACCAAGTAGATGGAGATGTGCAGACTCTGGAGTGTTTGTGTGGATTAGTGCTGTCGTTTCAAGAAGCACACATTTTACTTTCCATTTAGGCATAAATGGGTATTGGACTGGTAAATACATTAAATGGTTGCAAGACTGTGTGGTACCCAATGGATTAAAGCAGAGGCTTTGAGATGGAGCTTTCAAAGCATATTAACATCTTTAAATACATTTCAGTATCTTAAATGTTATTGCAGACAAATCTATTGACACATTCCTTTTAGAATTCATAAGCCAAAACAATCCACTAATTCAATGTCCAAGGAAGGCTCTTCAAAGCTAATTGCTTATGTCTGGATTGTTTCCTCTTAAAGTTTCCCACTCATAGCTAAACTGGATAGAAAGACGGACACTGAAATAACCCATTAGCCGTTTTCACTCATTGAAACTGGCAAATTGGAAATCTGACCTTAAAGGAAGCTAGGAAACAAATATTCTTGTAAGGAGGTGGAGTCAAACATTGGCTCCTTCTCACCAATGGACCCTAGCTAGTTTCATTTTGTGTGGAAATTGTTCTCAGCCAGGCTGAGAAAGTAACAATGCATAGAAAACAAATGTATGTTAAATATTATCGTTCATGATTCTAAGAACTGGTGCTAGGAATCATTTTTTCAATTTAAATAGCCAAACTGCCGATTTAAGAAAATGCACAAATATATATGTTATATATAGTATAAAGTAAGGGCCAGCAGAAGCATTATAGGTGAAACAACACATCTGATGAGCTCACTGAATGATCATATCATTCCAGAGTAAAGGTTTGACACGTTCTATAAAAACAATAGTCTGCCGAAAGAGATTTGCGCATGACTGTTTGGAGGGACAGTTGTCCTTCCCTATATACATATAGAAGGGGAGAATCATTGAACCGTGATCACTCTCCACACATTTATTGGGTTTTCACAGCAGCAGTACAACACTGGACCACATCCAGGACCTCTTACAAACAGCATTCACCACAATTCATACGATAAAATCAAATAAATTAAATACAAATGTTTCACATTAAAAAAAAAAGGTAGTGCTTTAGATGGATTGTTTGCGCCCAATAGAGTACCATCAACCTCCAGCGTATTTGTAAAAGTACATTTCTATGTACTTTCTATTATTTCTTTAAATTTTTCTGGTTTCCAGTTTGTTCAATCAAATCCTCCCTTGTATCAACAGTACGTCTTTACAGGACATCACAATTCATACACGATTGTAAACTATGAACAGTCCCCTTAACAGGGACATCTTTTGTGTGTGTTACTACATTTCAAAATAAATAAATAAATTAAAATAAAAACACAACAGTGTACGCATTCATTAACACTAATGTAAACACAAAGAACACGGCAAACAACATATCCAATACCACCAATAAATAGCTAATCTAGTAGCTTTTTAAAATGTATGCTGTATATTTCTGTTTCCCTTTATGTACAAATGTATCCCTCCACGTGGGGAGGGAAGCGTGATCCATAGGCTCTGAACACTGTACTGACCAATTTCAGGGTGTGCATTTGACTAAATGGAGACACTTGCCATAGGATTAAATGCAGTGTCTAACCCAATTCCAAAATCCCCTTTATTTCACAATAGCAATACTTATTTTACTTTAGCGTTACTCCTAACTAGTCAGATGGAAAAATGGAAGGATAGATGGAAGGACCATGAGGGCACAAAGAGACATGGAGGGCGGGCGTATATATATATATAATATATATATATATAATTACTCTGTCTGGGGCACAGATATGGCCGGGCCCTTGGGGTCGTCGAAGCGGTCCATGGTGCGGAGCTGCATGATCATGTGCAGGCCGTAGGTGAGCACGAGGACCATGAGGAGACTGGTCATCAAGCCCATCCAGATGCCGGGGGTGAAGAAGCCTGCGCAGTCGCTGGCGTAGGAGAAGTCACTGCCTGTGATGTTGAAGCCCTGGATCTGTACAGTGAGAGAGGAGGGATGGAAGTGGGGGGGGAAATAGAGTTGTAATCATATTCAAGCTACATTTTCGATTCGACCACACTAGTCACGGGGCTGTTCGAAACAGGCCGATTGTGTGGCCCCCGGTATTGCTGCTTGCAGCTTTCTCAAGAACCGCTCACCCAAACAACTTCACACTTGACACTGGACTTCCTTGGGTCCTCTGCAACAAACCCGCCAAATATGAGGCCGATCGGATGAACGGTTGTCAAGAAAATTAGAGAGATTCCTCTAATTATAGTTACATGTGGCTATTACAACGGCAAGTCACATTTTCTCTCCATTCGCTGACCTGGAAGTCTTTAAAAGAGACCCTCCACTGATTGGCCGGGTCTTTGGAGGAGCGTGGGAAAAGGGCGGGCCAAACGGAGCTGGAGACCAAGTCGCAGCGGTAGGAGTACTCGGCGGGAGCGTAGACGTTGCGGCTGCCGTTGAAGGTGGCTTTGGTGCCGTCGTACTCCAGCTCAACGGCGTCCAGCGTGAACCAGCGGCGAGCTGACACCTGGTAGTGACGCTGGCTCATCGCAAAGCTACACAACACACACACACACACACAGGGTGAACATTAATACTTGTAGTTTCCCCTAGGCTCATCATAGTCAAATATCTTCATTTGGACTACAAACGAATGGATTGAAAAGTAAAGCCAGAATAAAGAAGTGTGTGTGTGTACAAGCATACAGTGTTTTCTCCAGGCACTTACATCAGTTTGAAGTTTAGATGGCCGAGGACACCTTCGTAGTTCAGAACCAGCCTGACAACAACCGAAGCCAGGGCAGTAGATTAGACGGAAAGGGAGAGAGAAGAAAAAACAAAACAAAATACAATTTGAATAACATTTTAACCAACACACTTCAAAAACACACTACCACCGCTCACCCTAAAAAACAAAGCAGTGACAACCTTTGGAGGGTTGAAGTGAACTCAAGAAGACGCCAGCACATACCTTGCCTTGCTTTGGTCACACATTGAGCCGTGGAGTATGGGACTGACCTCCCCGAAGGTGGAACTGGTGAGGTCATGTTCGTCCCAGCGGCCACTTCTCAGGATGCCGACTGACAGTCCTGTTGCCCACAGCAGGATGCAGGTGTTGTCTTGCTCCTGGACACAACAGACACACACATCACAGGTGAATAAACAGAGGACGTGGAAAAAAAGAGAGAGAGAGAGAGAGAGATATACAGACAGACACCAAGCGCAGGAGTCAATAGGGAAAGTGTATTTTTGGCGCAAAGCAAAACTAAGTAAACAAGAGTTAGAGGCCTATTACAACACCTATTACAAACGTAACATGGGGTAATCACACGAAGCAGACAACAACAAGTGCTCCTCAAACAGATTGTTGACATTTCTCCAACTCCAATTTCACCACTACTAGACTTCTACTGGTTCACTTTTACTTTTAATTATTTGACCAGTTGAATACCTTAGGTCGATATAATTCCGTTTTCTAAAAGCGAGCATGCAACACAAATTCATAAAGAACGTCATATACAAAAAACAAAACACACTGTAGAGCTCACAGCACATACACAAAAATCCAACAAATCTAAATACTTATATTCAAATCAAACGAAGGCCATGATGTTCATAGAAAAGCCTTAACAGTACCAATACAGCATGTCCACTGGAAAAGACAACAGGCGTAAGCAAATCTAGCACAGCCAGCCTTGGTTTTAGACGATCCGAGCCAGCTCACCTTGAATTCCACTGGGCTGTGGACCCCAGCCTTCTCCTTGACCTTACGCTGCCTCTCCCTCTCCCGTTCCCTCTCCTTGTGGCTGCCCCTGGCCTGCAGCAGAGAGCGCCCTCCGCCCACCCCGGCCTCCAGAGACAGAGCTGCTGCCGCTGCTGCCTCCTGCACATCCAGGGGGTTGGAAGATACATACAGAGTAAGAAATCCTATTAAATGATAGCCATGTGATATGGTCATTGCTGCCGTGACATGTTTGATTACTCCTTCAAAGAGTTAGTGTGCCTACACTTCAAACGGTGTGGTTCATAATGTAGCATTACAAGTAGAGAAGTTCTCTCTCCGGCAGAATCCTGCATGGTAGGCACATGATATTCTCTTACCTGTGAGGGCCGTAGGGCTGTGTAAATGGCCACATATGGGACAGACTGGGTCTTCATGGTGCTCAACACCTGGCCAATAACCTCATCTAGGTACAAAAAAAGTAATTAAAGTAAATGCACCAAATAAAATGTTGTTACATTGTAATCAACAAGTGATTCGTCTTAAAAAGACCGTAGGGAAAGCTGCAGTTGTAAGTGATAATTAAAGGACATGCGTTAGCAGGACATGGAAGTTAGCAGGATAATACACTTGACCATAAACACTCACCATTGCCACTCAGAATCTCCTTAGCAGACATCAGATCTGCCCTGCAAGACACAGAAAGCCAGACCCAGAATAAACTCAGTGTCAAGTTTTGAGACCCTGTATCCATTTAACCAACAAGACAAAACACAGGTTTCAAACCGATGCCACAAGCATAACAATATGGCCTCTTATATGACACGTGTGTGTGTGCTCTGGTACGATTGTTCTGTTGCTTTGTTAAACGTGTGTGTGAGTGAGTGCGTGCGTGCGTGCGTGCGTGCGTGTTCTTCTTACCCAGTGCCATAGGGCAGCCTAAACACCAACAAGGCTGGTGACGAAGCATTTAGCCTCAGCTGGCTGAGCGTTTCGGCATCCATATAAAGAGGGGAGGTTTCCAGTTGGTCCTGCAACTCTCCAATCACTGCATTCGAAGCTGGCCAGGACACAGCAGGTAGCACCAGAGGGGAGGGAGAAGACAACAGAGCCCCCTACAGGACAGGGGGGAGAAAAAGACACACCCAACATGGGTAAGTGACCCCACCAATGACCAATGTATAGCTCCTACATATAGCTCTTTTAAGTATTTGGTATAGCAATTGTATAGCTTGGTGCAGTGGCAAAGCTAAGACCAGTAAAAATGTAAAGTGTCATAGAGGTAATATCGATGTGACTCTCAGGATCACAACAAGAATCTTTCTCAACTGCAGAGTGGGAATATATCTTACCTCGAGATTGGGGAAAGCACTGTCCTGCTTGTTTCCAAAAGCTCCCCCATACATGGTGAAGTCCTCAAGACTCATCTGGTGACAGAGGAGACAGCGCAAACACATTAGGTGTGAGGTATCCTCCAGCCGTTGCCCAAGGAAAGTAGGAAGTACCTCAGCATCTAATATTAACATTCACTAAAACATCCATGCATTAGTCGTCCACGTGTAGCCTACCTTGTCCTGTAGGAAGAGCAGGACGTTCCGTGGGCCTGCGTTGAGAGCTGTGTGCAGGTAAGCGTCCAGCTGACCCTTCCCGACGATGTGACCCGCGGTCGGGGGAGACTGAGATGGCAAAGAGATCCTGGCAGAAGAAGACAAAAAAAATACAGTGTAAATGATGAATGTGCACAAGACACAGCAAGCATGAAGACGACACTTGACCGTTTCTGCGTTGACATTTCCATAATACGATAATAGTTTATATAAGTGTTATAGTGTTAAACGCCATTCTAGTGGCATTATAACCTAGCAAGACACCCCGCCGCTAACTGCTCAACACACCGAAGGTCAATAAAGGGAAAATAGGATAATAAATAACACGGGCACACCAACCCTTCGCTGGTCCATAGCATTAATGGCACCTGCTCGTCGCATTGTCCCTTATTCAACACGGCGGATAAAACGACGAGGGACGCCGAGATGCTGTAAAGGACTCGCATCTTTATGGTCGCCATCTTCGAGAATGCACTTGACATGTGACGTCACCGTGGCGTCACGTGACTGCCGGGGCCGGACAGTCCACACCGGCCCCTGCGCTTTGGGTCCGCATCATCTATGTTCTGCTTTTAATTGTTCTGTGTGTACTGTTGAGATAGAAAATACCATGACAAAATGGCTAAGTATCTTTCTGTCAGAAAAGATAAAGGAGTCATCACTGGAAGCATACAGCCGTGCTTCTGTCAGAAACGTTATTGCAGTTCTCACTGGCAGCTCTATCAATTAATCATCTTCCTGTCAGAAAGGTTGGTGCACTGGTAGCTACGGTAATATGAACTATCTTTCTGCTAGATAGTTATTGCAGTTATTAGTGGTTAATAAAGGGGACTACCACTCATTTTAATTATTCATATATGCTCTTCCTGTGCCACATTCCAGTCAGTATTTGCAAGCAGGATTTCTGCATTGGAATCTCCCAACTGAAAACAGGTATGAATGTAGGAAATCAAATGACTGTTGATCCAATTTGAATGATCTTTCTGGGGATTGTCGAGATCATGTCCAGAGTGCTTGTTCATTAGGCGCACAATGCAGCTGTTGAAGGTGTTTTCCCTCACAAATGTAAATGAGACATAGGCTCCACAACTGTTGGCCCTTGTGGTTGTGGGATCTCCACTTCACTTCTTTACATTTATTAGCGTTCAGAACACCACTGGATTTTGTCTGCTCCCCTTTTTCTTGTTGATTAAAATGTTCCAATCCCATTCTTTTCTAATTCCACCAAGTGTCTTGACATGAACTCGTCTCAAGTCTCATTGTGGGGTATGATGTGTACTGTCCTTTTAACATCTGGATGGCGTTCTTTGCAGAGAGAACTTACTAATGGCCGCAACCAGGAAGTAACCCAATTTGGACCTAAGAGATTTTTCATTTTGTGGGCACTTTTAATTCTAATCAAAACGTTGAAAATGCCGTTAATTGAAATCAAGCCTTGAAAATTGATGACATCTCAAACTTAAATATGCTAAATTAATCCTCACATTAATTATGTGTGTCTAGAAAGGAAAACATTGCTTTCATACATTCATACACAATTCAATTTATAATGGCATTTATACTTTATTGGCAAATGTATTGTGTGGCAATAATAAGGCATGTTGGTCAAGTAACCACAGATCCCCTCTGTCACCTTAGCGCAGTTTCGAAAACACATTGATTCCAAAATGGGGGCCAACGCGTCTATTCAAAAATGGCCGACCACCAAACCATAGGTTTAACTGGATGCGGTCAGTAACACGCAACAGAGGTGTGTGTGGTAAAAGTACAGAACCTTAATTTCCAGTAATAACAGATATAAGTGTGTGTGGTAGGAGTACAGTGATTCAATTGATTCAGCTGCCAAAAGATCCCACATATGAATTCACTTAATTACACCCAGCAATAATATGCACATCACTCCATCATCATGCATATTTCCAACAACAATCTTTCACATTTTTTGGCTTGATTGACGGATTTGACTGATTTCTCTTCACTCGATCTTTAAATAAAGCATTCGTACCCTGGTGTGATTGAAGACGACACACTGCAGGGTGCAGGCAAACAGCAGCTCAGTATCAAACATCACATAACCCGGTCATCACGGGAGATAACCCTGCACATACTACAAGTTAACACAGCATAGTCTTAAGTGTAATCTTTTACCTGCAAGTAATAATGTAGATATGTCATGTCGACGATTCATCCTCACAAAACCATTCATTGTCAATATTGACTGACTGAATATTTAATAGAAAATAAAAAACATCAGAACCACTACCCAGAAAGTCATCCGAGTTGCAAAGCAGACTGTATTGGAAAAACAAAAACCAGTGCTTCAACATTTCCTGAGAATTATTCTGCATGGTTTGGTCACCTGGTGGTAAACCACACCAACGGTCCATAAAAAGGTAACACATTCTAGCATGTCATCGTGGGAAGGGAGGCGGTCATCAGCCGCCGTGTCCGCCCTCACTAGGGAGTCCTCATTCAGTCCCCCCCCCACAAGGGTTAGGGGAGCGGAGCCCGAGAAGTGTGGTCCTCCCGGGGAAAGAGTCTTGGTTTTATTATCTGGTTTGTATCTGCCTATGGAGGGCCTCGGCCTGGGATTTCAGACTGTGAAATTCCCCCTGGATGAAATCAGTCAGGACCTTTCGCATCTCCAGCTGAGAAAAGGTAAGATAAAATGAACATATCAGCATTTGTTCCTTTTATTTAAAAAACAACATTTCTGACAAGTCTAGAAAGTGTGTCAGTTTTTCACCTGGCTCTTATTTTCTGCCCGGAGGGCCTCCAGCAGGTCTTTCACGCTGAACGGTTTCCCCACAAGGACTGTAATTTTCTACGTCGGAGAACAGAGTTACAACAAAGCTTGAGGTGAATTTTGTGAATTCTACTCGTTGTAGCCCAACAATTTCACAATGTTTTGAAATAAAGTCCTCCTTTAAATCCTGAAGGATCAAATCACATCCCTCATTGGTTTTGTGCCGTGACTTTCGCTCACCGCTTACATGGTTTCATCGTGTGGCTTTCATAGCATCGCTACTTCTAATCAAGACTATGTCTGAAAAAGGAGAACCTGCCTCTCGATGAAAGTCGTTTGCAGCTTTGCTCACTTCCGTTTCTATTTCATTGTGCACCGATTCGCTTAAGCTGAACAGCCAATCAGAGTGATTTCTCTCACACCGACGGGCCTCCGTTGCCGATTCAACATCAGCTCAATTGGCTGGAAAAGCGCCGATTAGTACCAACAGTGCGGGACACAGGGCCGTCGGCCCCATGTGTCAGGCCCTTTAGCAAGTATGATCTCAGTGCTAATTCACATGATGGTTTTCACAGTGACTAGTTTTTCCTCCTGCAAATGATATGCATACGTAGCCATACATACACGTCATGCGTAAAAGGACATAATAATAGTAGCGTATTAAATTAAAACGTGTTGACCTTCATTTGCACCATTCAAGATTAGATGAGTGTGAGGCAACTTACCTTACCGGTCTGAGGAATGTAGGGTGTCACATTTGGCAGTACATCACTCATACCTACAGACGGAGGACACAGACGTTCCGTCAAGTATAATTTATCTGCGGTCGTTTTCGTTACACACCAAAGTTTTTTGGGGGGTATTGCCCGATGTCATTATCCTACTTGTGCTAATGCATGTTGACACTGTCTCTGTTTCCGGCTCTCGACTTCCTTCTTCGGTTTTGAATTGCATCGCACATAGACTTCATTCAATGAGACAATAACACAGGCAAGGCGTTAACAGCAGAATCCCGCTATGGAAGAAAGAGCTCACGCGCGTTAACATACATATGCATTAGCACAAGTAAGACAATTAAATTAGGCAATACCCCCTAAACATGCTTGTCCTTTTTACTTTTACTGTTAAAACAGGATACATATTGCCAATGAACCAGTATTAGCTGCTACAACAATCTGAACATTGTGTTATTTTATTATTGTAGTCTCCCTCTTTCGACAAATGTGTTACTTTTTTGTAAGTGGCTTTGGATAAAAGTGTCTGCCAAATGCTGTAAATGTAAATGTAAATGTATTGCAAGGTGTGACTCACCCACATGCCACATAGGTAATATGATGGGGTTAAGGGAGCACTCTGCTATTAGCCGACCCACACCTAAAAACAGACCAGTGTCATTTACATGTCATCAATACATTATAAACACAGTACTTAATAATTACAAAATAATTGCAGTACATAGTGAGACACATGGAAGGGCAGTATACATGAGACATTACGAACGATAGACACGCCACAACCACCTGCCTTATAAAGACTGAAAACACAGTAAGAGCATGGAAATTATACCACAAAATGTACACTAACTCACCCCATTTTATCCGGATGAACTCTTCAGTCATGTTGATTTTACCTATTGGATGAACAAAGGCAAGTGTAAAGAACTTGTTAAGGAGGACGAAGAACATGAAAGTGAGGGAGGATTGAGAAGAGGGCTCCATACCCTCTGGGAAAATGTGTACCCATTCCCCTTTGTTCAACCGTTCCAGAATGAAATCCATCCCTTTCTGGTAAACTCCATCACCTAGACAACACAACACAACACAACACAACACAACATGACCCCCATTAGCGTCGAACAACATAAAAAGATGATTGTGATGCTGTGAGTAGAGCAGGCCTTTATAGGCAATATAATACTGTTGATATGAGACTACGTGACATTAAGGATTATGGTTATACAAGACGTGGTATTAGTAACATTATTGATTGATTCGCTAGGTGAATAACTGTCACAAACTATGGTACTAGGCCCATCACGTCAAGTACATTACAACCTTATCCTTTTCTACAGTGAAACGTTCATGCTAAACAACAAAATATCACAAACGTGTCATTGTCCAAATCACAAGAAAAATCTCTGAAGCAAGAGAAAGGTGTTTGCACACAGTTACTCGGATATCTACATACATTGATTAAAATATTGAGGTAAATTGACTGGGAGACCTAAGCTCTGATCCAAACACACCTCTCACCTCGACATACAGGAACACACTTGCCGCGACTGAAAAATCGGGAGTGCAGCTCTGTTGTGAAACAGATGTCTGAGGCTGCCGGAGTCCTGCCCAATGGGAAGCCACGGCCATTACAGATCAACCAATGAACACAGATTGCTGTGTGTGTGTGTTGTATGTGATGGGATCTCAAAACTCACCATCTCATCTTTCTGAAGTTCCATAGTTGCTTGAGCCGCAACACCCCTGTCATAAAAATGTGTGATTTTTCGTATTTTCCTGCAAATGAGAGAATGTCTATGTCCATCTATGTGTCTTTTCTTTCCTGTGTCCTTACCCCAGATATGTGGGTCATCCATACAGGACTGATGATTGGACAGTGTGATCAGGGGTGTGCCCGAGGGCCTCTGGTCCACCAACTCCAGCAGAGTGTCATGGTTATGGACTGTCAGGTAATTCATGTACTCTACAAGAAAACATGGGAACAATGAGCAGACTTTTGTATATTTCCTTTCAGAGACACTCCTCGGTGTGTGTGTGTGTGTGTGTGTGTGTGTGTGTGTGTGTGTGTGTGTGTGTAACTTACTTGTCCATAAATAAGAGTACGATCCCACCATGCCCATAACCAGAGAGCTGGAAATCCTCCAGCCCAGAGGAGGGCACTGTGGAAATGGCCATCTCACTTCCAGGGGCATTACAGTACACAACGACCGGCGAGGACACTACATCCACCCGCCCCACCTGACCCATGCAGGTTCAGAAACGGGTCAGTTTAAAGCCATCCAAGTCCATAATAACAATTCCAATAAACATCTTCCACCTCAGTCCACACATTCCACTTAGACTTAAACAAGTGTTGTAGACAACATGTCTACACATACGACCTCATAACAGTTAGTTTCTTCTTTAAAACGATACCTTACTTCAAACGACAAGAGAGTTCAGCCCAGAGGTGGTCTATCCTAATCCAAATACATTTCACGTATCGTATTTACAGATCGTATTGTACACTTGAGTAGTGTAAAGTCAGCAACATGATTAGATATAATGTTAGTTTAATGAGTAGTTTAAATGAATCTGCATCCCCAACTCTGTACACATCGGGCCATACATATTCTAAAGAAAACACTGTCCCTCAAACTAGCTGTGATTACACCGCAAACGTAGATCACCCAACCGCATTTAATACTGTCAAATGTTTTTTATATCATTGTACTTATGGCATAAGATAAGAAATAGGATGCTCACCTTCCTCAGAGACACATGGATACTGTATATTAAAAGCTCTGTGGTCGCGACGCACCGACCTCGGAACCGGACACTGAACAAGGAACTGTGGACGTTGTAGTTTTTATACGGGACGTCGTTAAAGACAATACTGTTGTATAACGTTATTGTATGTATGATTGGAAATATTAAATTACACATAAGTGGGCGTAGTACTCCCCCACGGTCACAAATAGGCCTGTTTTCGTCAGATTTGTAGTCCTGAATCGCTGTTTATTGTGGTATTGTAGGGAACCATTAGTATGCGGCGCCCCCTAGTGGTTTTATTCACTGTGGTCTATATATATTTAATATACAGAAATAGAATAGACATTTTAAATACTTTTGAAAATTGAAGTAGAACTGTAGTGTACAAAGCTAATAAAACAAAATGTGCTTATTTTTAGTCTACGGACATTTACTTGTTTGTTTGTCCAAAAATCTGTACTTAGACAATTCCACAACAGCATTCAGATAGAACATTTATGTCTAATAGGCATACAAATAGCTATACTTGATACCAATTAGGACATTAGCACATACTCCATACACATATATAGTTGACTTGTTAAAAAGTACATTAACAAAAAGATTTACAAAAGCTCTTTATTTTAATATAATTTTCACAGTTTATCTCTTCCCACTGGAAGGTCCAATTCTCAAACTCAGAAGTGAGTTTTCAACATCAATTAGAATTCAACATCAAACATACATATTCTTTAAATATCAAATATTAATAAATAAACACAGACAACCTTCATGTAATTTCAGCTCACATACATTACTAACTGATGAAAACAGAGGTTTCAATTGACTACATCCACAAAATGATTTAATTCAGATTGCATATTTTATCTACCCCTGAGAAAAATGCATATACATACGAAGTCATACAAAGTCATTTAAAAATGACTCTTTAAATTAAAGCAATCACTGTGTGTGACACAGGCTAACAGATGTGGCTTTGGACATCTGTGGATCTTTTCTCTGAAAAGATGGACTGCACCATAATTTATAGACATACACAACCCACAAAAATCAAATAGCA
>OMKP01032190.1:0-10514 GCA_900302375.1 Bathygadus melanobranchus
GGCCCACAGGTTAAACCAGCAATCAACACACACACACACACACACACACACACACACACACACACACACACACACACACACACACACACACACACACACACGCACACACACACACACACACACACACACACACACACACACACACACACACTCAAAGGGAGAGCTCTGACATACGCCGATCAGCCACAACGTTAAAACCACCTGCCTAATATTGTGTAGTGTGTCCCCCTCGTGCCGCCAAAACAGCTCTGACCACCCCTTGACCTACACACCTACACGCGTGTGGTGTTTGGGCACAACAGCTACCCACACGTGTCCTGGGTAGCTGTTGTCGGATGAGCCCAGTAGGTGGTGTGTGGCAGGGTCAACTGCCACAAATGGATGAAACTGTTCAGACTTTTTAAATGTATTTTTGATAACCAAAGTCAGATTATTAGACAGACTTTGTATTTTATTTCTGGGCTTCAGTAACGTAAAGAAAATTAAATATCACGGCCATACCCTGATACCAACTATGTGATATACATGACATTGTTGGAAGTTATTAGTGGGTGCCTGTTTGTTCGATTCAATGAATCACGGAGCATGTTGGTCATCATATCAAACTATATATTTATTGGTGGGGTGGGGGATCATGTCAATGACACTTGTCACTCCTCTTCTTCTTTCCACTTTTCTCACCTCTCCTTCTTCTACTAGGAGGTGGCGCTGTGCCAGCAGCTCCCTACTGAAGCTGACAGTATGGCCCCAGCGGCGCCCTCTGCTGGTGCAAGCCAGAACAACAACAACAACATGCCCACAAGTGGCTCTGACCCTTTTCTCAACAGGTAGCTACAGCTACCTGGCCCTAAGTCCTGAACATAAATCTCCTGGACTATAATTCGTCACTGCAATGCAAACAGTGGGATGAATAGCAGTTAACCAAATAGATGTTTGAGATTTGTTGTCATCGCAATTACCCCTTCACGTTATATTCTAGTTGTATATGTTGTTATAAATGGCCTGTTGACACGAGGCCTACTTTGAACAATTTTAATACAGCTTTTTCAAGGACATCTTGTATTAATGTGTGCATTCTGGCCACTGATCAACCCTGCACACGTTCAGCTATTGTTGCTGGCTGCTTCAGTGTGTTCCAAACCAGCCAGCAACAAAGTCCTGCAGCTACCTCTCCCTGCTTCCGACTCTTATTAATGTTGGCCAGTTTTCCACATTGAAAGAGATTCGCTGTTGGTGCTTTCTATTATGTCCGTGAGATCACTACTACTGTAGGTGATACAGAGACAAGTCAAACTCTGGAGTTTACGCTAAAACAATATCGCCGCTGGTAACTAGTCACTCCGGAGTCTAACGTCCTGCATTTCTCTCTCTCATGTCAGTGGCCATTTTCACCACTCAAGGGAGCAGAGCAGTGACAGTGGATTGGGATTAGGCTGTTACAGTATCCCCACCACACCTGAAGACTTCCTCAACAATATGGAGGAGATGGACACTGGTAAGTGTGTATACACACACACACACACACACACACACACACACAGTTGTTTCCTGTACTCATGTATGTACTGTAGGGCTGAAGAATGAATCGAAATATTATCAAAATTGCAATATGGCCAAGTATCGAAATCGCAAGAGCTGCAATTTTTTGATAAAGGTAAGATCTGTAAATTTAAATTTTATAAATGTAACTACTGTAGTGCTGCAGAGATGCCCTCATTTTTTCTCCAGATGTATGAAAACATGTTTGTTTGGTACAGACACAACAAATGTCCCATCATGATTTTAATAGTTTTTTCAATGAAAATTCAAATTGTGATGCAAGACGAATAATTCCCACTAACAGTGAATTACATCACAATGGCAATATCTATCAAAATAATCGCAATATGATTTCTTTTAACCTTATCGTTCAGCCCTAATGTACTGTCTTCGCCGTCCTCCAGGTGAAGCCCTCGCCCAAGGGTCTCTGAGTGCACCAGGGGGGCAGCCTGGTCGCTTTGCAGACTTCCTGGATTCGCTCCCAGGAACCAACGTTGACCTGGGGACCCTGGACGGCTCCGACATCATCATACCCATCCTCAACGACGTGGAGTCTGTTCTGAGCAAAACCGAACCTTTCCTCACCTGGCTTTAAAGATGTATCAGTATGAGCGTGCACGCACATAACACACAGACACACACACACGTAAGACCCTAAATAGTACTATAGTAGAGTCTGTTTTTGAGTGATTCATAATCATGCTAGTTGAACTTGGCATCACCTCATTATTCGCATTGATGTAAAACCATTGGTGACGCTAAAGTGTATCGTATGTGTCCCATTGTTCTCGTTGAGACGTGGGCCATACCATTATAGGTATCTGTAGTGAATCCTATTAGTAGCGTCTGTATTAGTTCACAGATCCAATTTGTAGAATGCCTATTCTATTATTTATTACACAGATGAGTAAAAGCCCGACACCCACATAGGTAAAAACGAAACCAAGCAGATGATCCTACGTCTGCATTTCATCAGTTCACCAGGGGAATTGAGTCTCTTAAGCTTTGCATGACGTCTAAGTGTAACAAAACACATTTCTTGATATTTGTTTTTTATTACGTGTTTCTATTTCTGGCCTTTTTTTTTTCATCTTTTTGCTGATGTTTTAAATGATGGATCCTGTCTATATTACTGGGATTATAGAGACAATGATGTATTGATGAGGCCATGTGAACAAGAAACGGTGGTGTGGTTGAATCTACACTTTATACTCTTTTGTACTCCTTTCTACAGTATTCTGTGTATTATTAATATTGCCTTGTTGTGAAATTGGACTATCAGACAAATTGATTTGTTTTGCCTATGCTGCCTGCAGAGCACTATACTATACTATACGATATATTTTCCCCAAACATGTTTCCAGCCCAGTTGTAATCTACTAATAAGCCAGTGGGTTAGCTGTTCCTCGATCCGTTGCTAGAACAGGACGCCCTCCTGACACCGTGGGGCCTGGTGGGTTTTTTACTCTGATCCCCAGAATGAGAGGCCATAAAGACGCCGCTACATTAGATATGTATATGTATTATTTATCAAGCTCTTATCAAGCGCATTTTGTTATTTTAATAGAGGTTGGTTGTTTTTTTAAACCGTCTGTCAGTGACAGTTGTTGTTTTTTTTCTTACAAAGACACATTCGGTTTTCGCATCCCTGACATGAACCAAGAAGCTCTTCGATACACACTGGACACTGGGGCAGGACTGTATGTCAATCTCTCTCACGCACACACACACACTCCCTCTCAAGTCAGTGAGGACATGGCAATTATGCATTTACTGTAATACTACTACAAAGGGATATACACCAATTATAACAAATGTGTGCGTGGGTTTGGATGACACACAATAAGACACACACACACACACACAACACATTAAACACTGCTGCCGACATAAATCCTTGCCTCAACATCCAGCTTGCAACCAGGGATCATTTAGCGAATATCCAGTCACGCAACACCTGAAGTCGATGAACTTAATACTATATACTAAATTCTACAATCACAAGAGGATACTCTTCTAGCATACATTATTGTTCATCAGACATCAAGCAGTATTCCAGTTAAACTGGAAGATGTGATATATTACAGTTAAGACATTGAATGGAATACACTTCCTTTTGTATCTTTGTTGCATGAAATTATTAGTTTGATTAACTCAAAAGCCTCTGAAACCCTGTCACAGACCATTGTTTTCTACATACATAATATTTGTATTATTAATGGCAAGGACTATGTTAACTTTCATTGATGCTCATTTTCTTTCATGTTTTTGTTATGATTTTGTTTGTGCAACATATGGGCCTGTTGAACAAGATTTACTGTTGGTTTCCTTGTTTTGCTTTATTTTGTATTATTTTTTGCAGAGAAATGGTTATTGGAGTGTTGATGGTTGCCTGAGCCACTATGTTCTGGGTGATGACTTAACACCATTATCCCACCAGATCAGAAAAAGATGAGTACCTAAACCAATCCAAGGTGTGTTGCCAGCCAGCGATCCAAAGATACTTGTCTTGTAGGAATTTACTTTTTGATCGTGATCAAACAAGTTGCAACTGCTTTGTATCTCATTATGTACCTAGGCTAGATTCTGTAGCTACATGTATAATAAGCATCACTGACAGAGGAGGAGACAAGAACGTTTAAGGGGTTGTGCTGAGGAGAAATGCAAGTTGATTGTTACGACACTAGTATGTCTTGTTACATAGACTGGAATCAAGGGGGATGGAATATAAGATGAGAAGGAAGAAATGCTGAAAATGTAAAGAGCAAGGATTGGTAAAGCTTTATAAAAGGAACATGATTTCACATCTGACTGATTTGGTTACCAAAAGGCAAGAGTTTGGATGTGGAAGTTAGAGACGTATTAAGGTATTCTGTTAACAAAGTCCTGCGATCTTTGCCATGGACATGCAAGTATTGATGTCTGGAATGTGTGTACCAATGAATTACATTACATGTTGTAACTGACTAAAGAATAAACCACAATATCTTATGCAATGATCAACGAGATTAACATTTGCATGTTTATGCTTGGAATCATCAGCATGCTGTGGTGGAGATACTTGTATGTTGGTTAGATCGTGTCTCTTGGTGGGGTTAGCCCATTCAGGTCAAGAGTGAGGGGTTGGGGAAGTTACATCATTGTGTCATCTGCATAGCAATGCAAGGATGAAACGTTGCATTCCTGAATAATCAAACTGGCTGAATGCATTGCCAGCTTTCTCAGTCAAGTGGTATAGTCAGATGCTAAAAGCAGGTACTTTGTATGTGGCCATGTATTAACAGCAGGCTTTTCCCTTGATCGCAGTGGCTGTACAATCTAGCCTTAGACAACGTTCCAATGATCGACTTACGAAACAAAACTAAGATTTTCATGTCATAATTAAAGCAGCACTATTTCACTGGGCAAGTAGCAACAGTGAAACATGTTTACTAGGTCTTTTGGAAATAGTCACTAGTTACACACTTTGTCTTATCTTAAGTAGTAAAGTTTCTTTCAAAGTAGTTAATTGTGAATATATCACAGTAGGATACAGCGACAGGGTGGTAACCCTAACCCAGCATGGTAAGATGCAATAATAAAAACAGCAGCCAATCTAGATTCATTGAAATGAAGGGATACATTTACCATCACTGATTTGAAACAGTTTCCCTTCTTGCATCTGATTGGACAATGTAAAGCTCTTACTTGAAGTTTGAGAGTGACTTTCCTACTTCAAGGCTACACACACACACATCTGAACACTAAGAGATAGATACAGTAGATATCTTTTAATTTAACAAAATTAAGTTGCTTAAATTCTACTTTTAACAGACTTCTTGTGCACAACACAAAGGCTGTGAACTGCCTGCATTGATTGTCAATGATTGATTTTCAAACTGAACAGAATGACCAGCCATTTTAAATGGCAAATTATACATGCCATTTCCATACGATAAATACATCATACATTATATCACACAGCGAAAAAACATCAAAAGGACGAGATTTGATTTGGCATTTCCTAAAACATTTTAATTTAATCAATATTACACAATGTACATTTCTCTTCGCACTTCCTATTCAGACTGTCGGTGGTTTATAGAGCTTCCAGCCCTCGATCTTCCCCACCTTGGTAAAGAAGGCCACCGCCCCCAGACCAAGACAGGCCGATGTACCCATCATCATATTGTGTGCTGGAAGAGAGACACATGCACTGGTCAAAACAACAAATACACAGAGGTTACATGGAAGGAAAATGTACAGCTATAACACCTCAACCTCTGATTATGGCTAAAATGATGACCCTGATTATTTTGCTCGAAATTGTGATCACGATTATTTATCATGATTATTCATTCAATTTGGGCGAGCACAATTCATTTATTGAATCAACTGAATTAATGAATCCAACTGAATCCTATTCTGTCTGTTGATTTATAAGATAAACAGACAATTGCAGTCACAATAATGCATTCTTAAGGTTACACATAGATAAAATAAATGACAAAAATAATGGCACATTATATACACTATCTTCTGGAGTGGCGACACATTGCCTGTAAATGCAGCAATTGAATAATAAAACTAAATAAATGAATTGTGGAGGTCAATATCGACATCGCGATTTCTATATGACTAATTGTGCAGCAGTACCTAACAGATGCACTAATTGGCTCTGCCAGTAGACCACTGTCTGATTACATGACAGGGGTTTCTTGCACAGTATTATTCTTGCTTTCTAGTGTGCATACTTACTCTTGGCGCCAAGGAATACACCAGAGGCACAGCCTCCAATGAAGTAATTGAAGGGGTCTTCCGGGGAATCACGGGCATGAGCACTGAGACATGTTGTCATACCAAAGATTGCTCCCAGAGCAGCTGAAGTAATTAATGACATGTAGAAATGGGGGAAAAAAAGACAAAAAAACAAAGTAAGATCACTGTGGCGTGTGGGTGGTGGCTGGTTTATCCTGTGGGTGTCAACTAGCCAACGCACCACAGGTGTGCAGCCTCACCAATGTCTTCTGCATTGCAAAGTAGTACAATTTGTATTACCATCGTATGTGACATAGAACGCTGAGCTGTACAGAATATAGAGAAATTATTTACCCATGGTAACTGTTGCAGTGGTGGCTCTCTGGAGGGCAACCACTGCATTATCTGGCGGAAGAGCCACAAAATGATAGGCAGTACCCACTAGTCCTGAAACACAAAACAAAACTGGCTTAAAGCTAAACTTTTTAACACGTATACATACATATATTTTTGCTATATACGGTAACGTGTTAGCAAGATGTGACATCGCGTATCCAAATGAACACGTATTGTTGACCACTATATGGGGTTAAACATTTAAAGCTGTGCAAGTTTAAGTAGAGATTTGGAGCCACAGCATAACCATGTAGCACACTGCATCACTTGCCAACTAAAATACGTTGTTAGGGTTTGGTTTTCCTCTAAACAGAGTGGAGTGCGACTATATCAACGATTATCTCAAGATTTCGTGGACATGAAATGCTGTAACAGAAGCAACCGTTGCTACATAATTAGCTGCTATGCTAGCGACGTTAGCTAACATATTACCCCATAGTGCACACTTCTAATATTTCACCTCTGCTAAAACGACCCCGAGTGTTACAACTATGCTGTTGATATTTACCCAAAGCCGTGCTCAACTTGGTTGTGATCCATGTTTTCTCAACGCAGTCCTTGCCTTCTTGCAAATCCCAGTAACCCATATTGGAATATTGTGAAGGACATACACTAGCTACAATTGAAATATCGCGAGAAGCTTGCAACTACAAGTACAACTTTATTGACAAACGACCGTATACATCCATGACGACCACTTTTACAACAACTTTTCCTGATAAACTTTGAACGTGGCAACATACATGGTCAATGTAAAGGCTACAAAAAATAACAGCTGTTGTTGTGTGCGTATTCAGATGAAACTTTATACTTTATACTTTAAACTACATAATTTCACATTTTACAGTATAGTTATTATTATTATTAATAATAATAACAATCATTATTATTGTTGCTATTATGATAATTATTGCAACAATAATAATAATAATAACTCATGCATGTGTTATTTGCGTTATTTTTTTATATATGTTTTGTTTGTGTAAAAATCGGTGAGCGTTTCCGGTTTGTTCCACAGGTAAGCTGCTTGTTCGCTGCAGTCGGGGAAATAAAAAGTCAACAGAGCTCTAGTTTACAGACACACTGACAGCAGTGTACTTTAATAACTGGTTGGAAAACAACACGTGCATTGTGTCAGGTTAAATGTTTACTCGTTTACAAATTAGATCATTGTTATAAATTAGTTTATTCTCGAATGACATTAACCTGTGTCGTCCGTATGCCACGACCATTGTTGCAGATACTCCAAATCGATGGTAACATATGAACACATGAAACAAAACCAGAGTAGCGGTCGCTTTAGCATGGTTAATACTGTTTGTGTTGCCGAGTTTGTAAACTTTTGGGGACTTCTTAGAAGGCCTAGTAGCAGCCTTGAAGCGAACAACAACGGCAATATTTACGGACACTGTTGGGCAGCAGCGTTGGACAATGTCTGCCAATTGAAATGTTTCATTCACATCAAGTTTAAAGAGCAGTCTTGATCCAAAGTTCTACCACCAGCTATGTATTCACCGTCCTCGGTGCAAATTAGAGAAGCAAATGCCCACCTAGCTGCACTTCACCAGCGGGTAGTAGAGCTGGAAGCCCGGCTCCAGACTGCAGAGAAAACCGTGAGAGAGCAGGCTGAAAGTCTGATACGTAAGGATGAACAGATGAGCGCTGCGACTCTGCAAATAACAGAGACCAAGGAGAGGTGAGGACTCGTGATAATCTCAGCTTTGCATAATACACAACTAAACAAAGTGGTGTTAGAAGTATAATGTAATTAGGCCTACATACCAGTTACCTCGATGACGCGAGCACAACTAATCTCCTCTCTTCTATGTTTCAGGGAAATCTCGTTTCTCTACAAAAAACTCTGCAAAAGTGAAGAAACCATCCAACATTACCAACAATCTTTAAAAGCAAGAGACCTCCTGGTAGTCCAGCTACAGCACCGTTGCCACCTCTTGGACAGCATTTGTGAGAGCAGGCCGACTCTGGACAGCTTGCTTGTCCTGATGGCAGAGGCTGAAAGAATGGAACCTGTAGCTAGGGCATCTGGGTTGATAAGTGATTCGAATGCAGGCATTGGAGCAACCAAGGAAACAGCCAGAGTCGCAGTTGCTCCAGCAGTAGGAGATGAGGACGCAAGAGGAGATGAAAGAAGGACACTCCCACTTTGTTTAGAATCAAGGTGCATTTCTATGCAAGCAGAGGGGACAACACATAGCAAAATTATCTCAAATCATAAAGATTTCTCTCTGAGTGAGGATGATGTAGATAATAAGGAAATGGATGACATTGAGTTTGGAACTACTGTTTAGGTATAAGTGCAACAATAATGGTGTAATGTACTTACCAGTATTTAACCAAACTCCCTATACATGGACAATGTCATGATCTTGGTGGATCTTCACAGGTTAGCAAACTTGAAGTAGGTTCCCTATAGGTCCACCACACCTTGGATTGTCAGTGTCATTGCATTGGGGTTAAAAGATGGATGGCTTTAGGGCAATGGACATGGGAGTCACCTGGTATCAAATCCAATGCTAAACATAGTGTACCTTGAAAAGGGCCCCTAAATGATATGACATGAGAAGGTGATGTGACAAAGTCTATGAAGATTTAAAATGCTTTCAATAGTCATGTGAATCAGACCAAATCATTGCAATTGGACATGGTAATATATGTGGAGAATCATGAAGTGATTTGGCTTTAAGTAAATACATTGTCAATAATGTCAAATACTTACATTGTGCAAAGTTTGTACTAAAGCTGATATTAAGATTAATGTAATGTATTAATTAAATGGTTTAAGGACACACTTTGTGTTTCAACTTGTTGCACCTACATTTATTAACATGTAAAAACTTGAAAGCTTACTCCCAGGCCCACAATATGTCTGTACACTTCTTAATGGTGTGTACAAGAGATGTACACGTAAGATGAGATGAGAGAAGTCACAGCAGCCATTTTATATTTACGGACATTTGTATGCTAATTCACAAGGCATGTGGCCTCATGATGGAGAGGACCACCAATATCCTCATAATTACGAGTTATGTCATAACTTAAATTTCCAGTCTCTCTTGTGTGACTTTCGTACAAGAGCCCGGAGGAAGACCCTTACAATTTAGGCGGGCCAAACAGGGATGCTTGAGCTATGATTGGACAGATCTGTCTTCACACGATAGTAGAGGTTAAGTGACTTTTGACTTCAAATCATGATGCAAAGGTCCCCTTTGGTATTGAAGTACCTCAGGGCCATATAAACCTTTTTATCCTAAGACACAAGTTAGATAGTTTTTTCAAAATGGCCGCCAAAAATACACCAGATCCCATAACTTTGCTACTGTTACAGCTGTAATGACAAAAGTGGTGTCAAAGTGTACATTTTTGGGCTCAAGGTATCCAATTAAATGTTTCAAGGCAAAAAATGCAATATTTCTCTACTTAACATGACAATTGGGGGTGAAATATGCCATTTCTATTACAAAATGAAGTGTCATCAGGGTGACTTTCCATATATTTTCCTTGAAAAACCTTTTTCAGAGGTACAGCTGCTGCTATATATGACATGTGTCCTTTAGTATATATAGCATGAGATTTTGATGGACTTGGATGAATCAATCGTCACGCCCCCAGATGTGGTAGACAATGTAAGGAAGGTAAAGGACATTGGAATGAAGATATATACAGCATTTGTTGACAAGCGAGTCAGGTCACAGGAAGAGGCATTCACTGCTCCAATACCACGAACCAGGCTGAAGTTGTTCAAGGCTCCACTTTCCCAACCATGCAAATCAGAGGTGGCTGTTGTCAAGGACCAACAATCAAAGGTGACCCATCTTTTGCTG
>OMKP01032199.1:0-11686 GCA_900302375.1 Bathygadus melanobranchus
TCTGCTTTCTGATATTTTCTGTTTCAATTCATTTTTGCCGTGTGCATGATGGCGGGGAGTAATTTCCGCCACACACACACACACACACACACACACACACACCCACAGACACACCACACACACACACACACACACACACACACACACACCAGAACACACACACACACCAGAACACACACACACACACACACACACACCAGAACACACACACACACACAAACACACACACACAAACACACACACAAACACCACACACACACACACACACACACACACCCACACACACATCACACACACACACACACACACACACGAACACACACACACACACACACACACACACACACACACACACACACACACCAGAACACACACACACACCAGAACACAGACACACACACACACACACACCAGAACACACACACACACACACCAGAACACACACACACACACCAGAACACACACACAGAGCAGGAACAGGAACAGGGTACTGGCACTGAGAACAATTGTAACGATTAGAAGAGGATTCAAACGTGTTGTTTACCAGTCTGCCTCACTGAGCTAAAATGCTCTATTTTTAACATTTTTAGCAATTTAGCAGTTTGAATGTCTTCAAGATGAGCGACGCCACGACCGAGACAAACAAAACTTTAGAACAAAGGAACAGCGTAGAACCCAGTGGTCGTACGGTGGACTGACGCTATCAGGCTTAAGTTAAATGAAACTATTTAAAAAAAATCAATTTCATGTTGTTTTATTTAAAAATACAGCATGGGCCAGAATAGTGTGGTGTTTAGGTTGTTTGACCTCCAGCTGAAAGTTTCTGGGTTCAATCCCCAGTGTCAGCATCCTAGAGCGAGACGCCCTTGCCGCCGCACGCTCCTTGTGACATGTATCTGGATTCACTGCAAGTTGCTTTGGATAAAAGTGTCTGCTAAACAGCAGCACACATCCAGCAGCTCCTTACCCATACTGCACAGAACACACCCAACCCCCCACCAAGCCCCTCTGAAGGGGCTCCTGTCTGATTGTGGAGGGTGAGAGGAGCCTTAGAAGCACACTCCTAAATCTGTCAGCTGCTGACGGCGCAGACCGAACTCAAAACAAGCGCCCCCGCCCCACAGCCGGGGTCAGTAACACTTTATCTGTGGAGGGAAAACAAAGGAAGCTCCCCGCTCAACACAACGGGTCATTTTGATTTCCAGCCGAGGGAACAGGACTATCAGAGGGCCCCTCTTTCTCTCCTTCACTTTGATCTTTATAAAGTAAAATAAACAGCTACAATAAATTCTCTCTTCAACTCTCTCCTCTTTTTACACTTGTTCCTCCTTCTCCCTCTCTCTTCCTCTCTCCATCTCTTTTCTCCTCCATCTCTCCTCCTCTAACTTGCTCCCCTCTCTCCCCTCTCTCACTGCACTAGTCTGGACTGGACCCAGGGAGATCAGTAGCCGACCCTGGAAGAGGTCTTCATGTTGCTCCAGAGAGACTTTAGATAGCAGTGGAGGGAGGAGGTGAGGGGAAGAGAGTAAGAGAGGAGCAGGAGGAGGACAAGGAGGAGTGAGAGAGAGAGAGAGGGTCTGACACGGGGCCCCGGGCCCCTGTGTGCGGTTTGGAGGTCAGCTGGTGATTAGTTTCAGCTGTGGTCTGGCTGCCGTGCCGACGACCTCTGAACTCTGCTGAGGGTTGGGTTCTCTGCAGAAACCCTCTCTCCTGTGTGTCTTCATAGAGAACGCTCTCTCTCTTTCACGTGATAGTCTCTCTACTCTCGTTCAATATGAAACATCTAGTAGTCAACCGCAATCAATCACAGCATACAGGAAAAAGGGATTTCAGGCGAAGTAAAACGTTCTGATCACTACTGTCGATAAAGACACAGAAACACACACACCCTGGTATCTAAGTGGACTACATCTAGGGTGGCCCTACCAGTCCATCACTACAGCTTCACATTTTCCCCTCAGGGAGTCAGACCTCCAGAAGGACCAGCTGGAGCTCTGCCACGAGGGACCCCAGGGAGGACGAACCGTGAAGTTAACTTGGCTAACAAGATTGCGCCAAGTAATCCATGATTGCAATAATGTTTGAATTCTTCTCTGAATAAGCGATGGCCATACTGGGTTACAGTTTGAAGAGTTTCTGTGGTTGAAACGACATCCATAACCACTGTCAAACGCATTCCGCTTCTCTCAGACTTTTAAATCATTAAACTGTTTTTTATTTTCCTTCCCAATATATCTTTCAATACTTTCTAGTCACCCACACAAGAATAATATAAACCACATCCAGGGACGGGATGATGCTTTGAAAACAACAACTGTAACTAACCCTAACCCAATACCCCAAATGACACAAGTATCATCTGGGCTGTAAAAGCGTGCCTCTCTTCCGTCCTGCGTTACATTTTCCAAAAACCCTGAAACAAAATCACATGTTGTTTCATTTAAGGGGTGGCCTTAGCCTTAGCCACCCAAACCAACCGTTAGCATTCCAATATTTAAACTTGACAGAAGTTAGCCCCCCCCCTCAGGGAGCGTGCTAGCCAAGTCTCCAACCAGGAGCATCCCATAATACTCTTTCAATGGACGGCTTAGGTTTCACTCTGGGAGATCCTTTCTTCACTCTCCCTTGCCCTTCACTTCTTTCAGAGGGTCTTAAGAGGTCGGCTGATTTTAATGGTCACTTATTGCCTGTAGAGCCGCAGCCCAAACCCAGCGCTGGACCACCCCAGTGTTAAAGCAGCCCTCGGCCTCAAAGGCTTAATAAGATACCCGCTAGAGATGAAGCATTGCAGCATCAGACCATATCAATAATGTTCCTTCTGCTGGGGAACACTGGAGAAAGAGCCATGGGTCTTAACCCTGCCTCACCGGCCCACTGTGGTCCAGGTTTTAAAGTTAGAGCCGATTCCAGCCAGTCACTGATAAGACTGTTCCACATTATAAACGCAACGGGCACAGTTCATGTCCTTTCTGAAATAACTTCAGTATGAGTGGAAGTAAAATAATAAGAGAGTGTCATGTCATACTGGCCAGTGGGGCTTTGGAAGCAAAAAACAATGAAGTTGAAATGCCAAAGAACAAGAACTTCTCTCTCTTGTCCAACACCGTTATGGTTTAACAGAGAAACCCACACAGCAGAAGAAATGTAATGAATGGACGTGGAGGGTGGATTTGTTTAAACTCTCGTGCCACAGGAACTCAGATGTTCTCGTGTCTGGGACACATGTTGTGAAAGAAAAAGTTTCAATACAAACAACTCCACCAAACACAGCAAACAGAGAGCTCAGCGGGGGGTCACTCACCTCAGCACGCTGCGTCCTGGGCTGGCTGGCGTCCGTCTCAATGGCATACACGTCCAGCAGGTAGAGGTCCGAGCCCCGCTCGCGATCCAGCTCGGCCGCCGTCTGGATCACACCGGTGTGGCGTCCGATGGTGAACAGTCGTCCCACCGCCTTGCCATGGCTGCGGACCGCCACGATGAAAAACTCCAATTTGGTGGCGGACCCCCGGGGGCTGGAGGCGTCCAGCGAGATGACGTTGGTGCCCGGCGGCTGCCCCTCCTTCAGGATGGTGATGTACTTGGGCTGGGAGAACACCGGCCCGTCGCCCCCCTGGAGAATGATGGTCAGCTCGGTTTTGGAGGTCTTGCGCTCAGCGCCGTGGTCCGTGGCCGACACAGTGAGTGTGTACACCAGCCTGGACGGCACCAGCTGGGACGCCAGCCGGATGTCACCGCTGTAGCGGTCCATGATGAAGGTGTCGGCGTCTCCTCTCACCAGGTCGTACTCCACCTCCCCGTTCGACCCCTCGTCGGGGTCAAAGGCCACCACCGTGGTCAAGATCGACCCGATGACAATGTTGGGCTCGGCCACCAGGGCATTCTGCGACACGAACGCGGGGATGTTATCGTTCAGATCTGTCACCCATATTGTAACGTTCTTCAAGGCGAACCGACGAAACTCTATAGGCACGGCCTGGTCCGTGGCCTTGATGGTCAGCTCAAACAGGTTGGAGAACTCCCTGTCTATGTCTCTGCTTGTGTATATGAGCCCGGTGGTGGGGTCGATGCTGAAGTGACCCCCGCGGGGTGTCTGCTGGACAATAGAGTACTCCAGCTGTCCATTGATGTCTGCGTCGGTGTCGTGAGCTATGATTGTCATGACTGAAGCGGAGATGGGGAGATTCTCAGCGATGGATTTGAATATGTCCCCGGGGGTGAATATGGGGGGGTTGTCATTAAAGTCTCTCACATGAATGATGAAGGGGATGGAGGTGGAGCGTGCCGGCCTGCCGTTATCTCTGGCTGTGATGTTGAGTTTGTAAAACGACTGAGTTTCAAAGTCCATCTTTTTCACTAAGAAGACGCTGCCGGTGTTGGGGCTGATGCTGAACGTTCCGTGGTTGTTTGTGGCTGTGATGCTGTACGTGATGTCTGCGTTGGGACCCGAGTCAGCATCGGTGGCGGTCACAGAGGCCACCAGCTCTCCTATCCTCATGTTCTCCAGCACATCCACAGACATGGAGGACTTGGGGAAGGAGGGGGGGTTGTCATTCTCATCCAGAATGCTGATGCTAAGCATACAGGAGGAAGATAAGGGCCTTGTCCCTCCATCTACAGCTAGGATTTTCAGAGAGTAGGAGGATGTGGCTTCATAGTCCAGCGTTCCAACCAGAGTAATCTGACCAGAGTTGCTGTCAATCACAAACTGGCCCTCCTCGTTTCCCTCAGTGATGTGGTACCCCACAAGTCCGTTTTTGTTCTCATCCACATCGGAGGCCGAGACCCGAAGCACTTGGGTCATGTTCTGGGCTGACTCCGAGATGGAGGCCTGGTAAATGTCTTTGGTGAACTTTGGCGAGTTGTCGTTGATGTCTTGAACATAAACTTGCACTTTTGCCTGGTCCCTGAGGGGCTTGGGGAGCCCCTGGTCTGATGAAATGACCGTGAAGCTGAACACTGCGGCGCCTCTCTGTCTCATGAGAGACTCGCGGTCCAACTGCAAAGTGCTCGTCAACTCCCCAGTGATGGCGTTCAGCTCAAAGTTGGGCTGTGGCAGCTCGAATGTATATCTGATCTCACTGTTTGGGCCAAAGTCTTTATCCTGGGCGAAAACCCGCCCAACCAGCGAGCCTCTGGTCTGCTCTTCCTCCAAGTGGAACACATAATTGGTACTGTTGAAGAGAGGTCGGTTGTCATTCACGTCGTCCAAGATGACGGTGACGTTGACACTAGCACTTAGAGGTTCGACAGCGCGGTCTTTCGCCACCAGCACCAAGTTATATCTGTCACGGAGCTCTCTGTCTAGCTCCGCTTTGATGTACAGCTGGCCGTCGGGGAAAATACCAAACATGTCACCTGTGTTGCCGTCCACGATGTCGTACACAATGTCGCCGTTTAGCCCAGAGTCTTTATCTGTGGCCTCCACCTTGAAGAAGCGGCTGTTGACGGGCTCAGACTCCAGGATGACGACCTCGTACGAAAGCTGGTCAAAGGTCGGGGTGTTGTCATTAACGTCGTACACGCTGACGGTGAGGATGAGGCTGGAAGTATGCTGGGGGACGCCCATGTCGCTGGCCATCACCTCTACCTGGTAGGAGCTGGTAGTGACCTCAAGCGGGCCTGTCAGGGAGATGAGGCCATGCTTCTCATGGATGTGAAACAGGCCCTTGGGGTTCTGCTTCAGGCTGTAGACCACTAGGCCGTTGGTGGCCTCGTCGGGGTCGGACGCCCGGGCCTGGAAGATGGCGTGTCCAGTGCTCCAGTTCTCCACAGCGCTGACGTGTTCCACGGCCTGCGGGAAGTGGGGGGCGTTGTCATTCAGGTCCTTCACGGTGATGTTAACAAGGGTCTCTCCTGTGACCTCCCCACCCCGGGCCACCAATTTGAGCTGGTAGAATCCCTGCTCCTCTCTGTCTATCTGGCTGGCCGCAGTTATCTGACCCCCGCTGTTGACAGAAAAGACGCCCCGCTGGTCCCCCGAGGTGATCAGGTAGGTGATGTTGCTGTTGAGGTCCACGGTGGTAGCAGACACCGTCCCTATGACTGCTCCCATGCCCACGTTCTCAAACATGACAAAGCTGTAGCCCTTCTGGCTGAATGTGGGGGGGTTGTCCTGTGTGTCGATCACCGTGACGGTCACAATAGCCCGGGTGTGGGATCTCAACCCCCCTCCGTCTACAGCTGTCACCTGTAGCTGATAGGCTGTCTTCTCCTCTCTGTCTAGAGACACCAGAGTGCTAACTCGGCCTGTGTTGCTATTAATGTGGAATTTGGACGTGTCCCCGGCCGTAATTGTATACTTCACTGTGCCATTCCGGCCTAAATCGGGGTCTGTGGCTAGAACGGTGGTTACATAGGAGCCAGAGGGCTCATTCTCCTTCACGTTGGCAAAATACTGCACAGGGTAGAACACGGGCCCGTTGTCATTAATATCCCTCAGCGTGACGTTGACCCTGCCGACCGAGTGAAGAGGGGGGTCGCCGCCGTCCGCTGCCCGGATGTAGAGGAGGAAGGAGCCCTGGTCCTCTCGGTCCAGCTCCACTGCCGTGCTCAACCTCCCCGTCGCCGCCTCCAGGCGGAACAGATCCTGCACGACCGCGGGCGTCTCCACGTCAAATGTGAAGCGCACGCTGCCATTGGCACCGAGGTCATCATCGGAGGCCGACAGCAGCAGCAGCTCGGTGCCCGGGGAGGCGTGCTCCACCAGGGACACGTGGTACGACCTCTGGGCAAAGGTCGGAACCTGGTCGTTGACGTCGGTGATGTTCACCACCAGCTTAGTGTAGGAGATCTTGGGCTGCAGCCCCTGGTCTTTAGCGCTGATGTTGAGCACGATCTCAGACGCTACCTCCCTGTCTAGCGGCCCGGTGCTGGTCACCAGGCCGCTGTTCTCACTGATGGAGAACCAGCCCAGAGCGTTCCCAGACACCAGCGAGTAGCGCAGGTTGGCGTTCTGCCCGGAGTCGCCATCTGTGGCCGAGACCCCTTTAATGTAGCTGCCTGTGGGGGTGTCTTCGCTGATATCGACCCGGTACAGCGCTTCCTGGAATATAGGTGGGTGGTCATTGATGTCATTTACAAATATAACCAGGCTGGCAAAGGAGGAGCGGGCCATGGGATGCCCGTTGTCCGACACGGACACCGTCAGGTTGTAGGAGGAGATACGCTCCCGGTCTAAAACACTCGCCACTTTTATCAGACTAAGATTAGGGGCCCGAGACGTGTGGACCTCAAAGTGTCTCTGCTCGTTGCCCCCCAGGATGGAGACGGAGATGTTTCCATTGGCCGCAGGCGAGTCGGAGTCTGACACGGTGAGCAACGCCACCACTGTGCCAATTTGGGCGTTTTCATCCACAGACGCAAACTTAGAAGTTGTGGGGAAGTATCTGAACTTCACTACCGGGTCGTTGTCATTCACATCTTGGAGTTTAACAGTGGCCTCGGTTCTGCCAGACAGAGAGGGCACACCGTTGTCTACTGCATGAACAGTCAAAGAATATTCTCTTTTGCTCTCAAAATCCAGCGGCTCTTTTATGGTAATAGTGCCGGCTTTGGGGTCGATCTGAAAAGGTGTCCCTTCGTCTAGGAAGTATCTCACGTCAGCATTAACTCCCTCGTCCTGGTCTGAAGCTGTGATTTGAAGAACACTGGAGCCCACGGCAGCATCCTCAAACACACTGGTCTGATACTGCTCCTGGTTGAACACAGGAGGGTTGTCGTTTATATCCTGAATGGTCACGTTTACCTGGAGGTAGCCGAACCGCTTAGGGTCTCCCTTGTCCTCGACTTCGATCAGAAGTTGGTAGATGGGGGTGACTTCTCTGTCCAGGCCTCCGGATGAGACGAGGTGTAAGAAAGCGCCCTCGCCACTAGGGTTGACAGTAACATCCAAGCGGAATCTCCTCTGCTCGTTGCCGTTTACTATCCGGTATGTGGTGTGATCCACTCCGTTGCTGCCGATGTCCGAGTCCGTGGCGGTGTCCAGGATCACCTGTCTGCCGCTGCTCGCGTCCTCTTTGAAGGAGACGACAATAGACTCGTCGGGGAACACAGGTGAGTTGTCGTTAATATCCAAAACCACGATCCGGACCTCCGTGGGGTAGGTGGGCTGGCTGGAGAGCACCACGACGTTGATGACATCACTTTGTAAAACTTCTCTGTCAATCACCGCGGAGGTGTAAATAACTCCAGTGGAGCCGTTAATTGCAAACAGTTTGTGGTTTTCACTGAAGCGGTAAGTGAAGCTCGGCCGGGTCTCGATGGTCCCCACGTAAGTTCCGATCGGCTGCTCCTCATGGACGCGGAACTCCTGGCGAACTTGGCTGGAGGCGGAGTATTGTGATAGAGTCCATAAAAGCAATAAAATCCCGTGAACCCGACCCAAAGCCCTACCTGTAAGCGCCATGGTTGATAAGCCAGTCCACCTTTCTTCTTAGACAAAGTCCATCCCTATAATGCATCCACTCTCTGGACTGTTGACGGCCACAAAAGCATTGTATGAAACCAGGTCTCCAAATAACTGCGTAAAGTATTCCAAAAGTGTCGCTTTAATACTCCACGACGGTGTTCATAACAGCAACAGGATTCAGAAGAACAGTAGACTCCTGCAGAACTATCGGTCCCAGCGTGGTTCCCAACTTTATCACCTTATTATAGGAACTCCTCTCCCGCAAAAAGCATCCTCACATTCTCGCAATCTAGCCACACATTATTCGACAAAACAAGAAAGAAAACATCTAGTCCAGTTGTAGTTATGGTTATAGTTAAAAGTGATAGAGTGTTCCCCTGGAGGAGCGCTTCACTGGAGGAGCGTCTAGTGAATCTAACGGAGCAGCGCTCCTCGCATATTGTACGGGAGTCCCACCAAGTTAGAACAAAGCCGGAGTTACTCAACTCCCTCCCATCCGCATTGTGATTGGATGGTGGCTCCACAGCCCGCCTCCTCCTCCTCTCCTCCTCCTACTCTCCTCCACTGTCCCGTGGAGGGAGAGGCCCGGCTGCAGCCTCGGTCCCGTCTCCTACAGCTGTCAATCAAGCAGGTGGCGCAGGTAGATTTATAATACAGATTCTAATTATAATAACAGATTAAGGTCGTCAGGTATGGCTCAGCCATTGGCTAATTAATGGATTATTTACTTTGTCGTAAACATGGTATCGTAGAAAAAGGTTACTGGTTAACTGCTGCTGGTTTAATGTCAATGACATAAATTGATGATAGTGAATGATTAATATGCTTTTAACTTTGGTCCCGTTTACCTGAAACTCGTTCGTTCGGTTTTTTTTACTGGCATAAATTGTATATGGTTAAAATAAAATGTGTTACTTAGTCACGCTAAGAACAAAATAATCATGATTAGGCCTGCTCATGAATAAAATGTGTTATTTAGTCAAGTTAAGAACAAAGTAATGGGGAATAGGCCTACTTGTAAAGTGACACGGTCGTACGTATATTAAGTACAGCCGCCAGGACCTCTGGTATACGACAGGTGAGCAGCTCCACCTAGCGGCCAGGTACAGTAGTACACCCTAACCCTAACCCTGTATATGAACTACAGCCTCCAGGACCTCTGGAGTACGACAGGTGGGCAGCTCCACCTAGCGGCCAGGTACAGTAGTACACCCTAACCCTAACCCTGAACCCCTAAACTCATTATGATACCACGTGTGCCTGGGGGCGGAGTCTGCGGACTGCCAGGTAGACGTCAGCGTCACGATGCGTCTGTTGATCAACTGACGTCAGGTCTCACGTCATGTTTGACGTCACAGTGTTTAGAACATTGTTGAGTGCATCTTTCTGAGACACGAATCAACACCAAAACACTGTGACGTTTACACACCTTATTATAACTGTATATTGGACCGCAGAACTGAATAGATGATTTGATTGATTAATTGTTTAATTGTTGATTATCTTAGAAACCTTAAATACACCACACACACAGCCTCATGGACAACATTTAGATTAGATGAGATTAGACTTTATTGTAAATGTACAGTGCAGGTGGCCTACAAGAAAGTAGAAGCACCCAAGCAGCACTAAGCTAGGTTTATATTTAGTGTAAATAGCTAGATATCCATAAGGGTTGATGTTAACACTTACCTCGTAGTTTAGAACAGCAGCCAATTAACATTCGCATCACATCTCAGAATTTAGATTCATTTTTGAAATTTTTCGTTAGAAAACGTTTTGTGGTCGTTTGTTTGTTTGTTGTTATGTTTCGGTGCTTGTTGGTATGTTTCAGATCGGTGTAGCAAGGTAGAATGCAGGGTCGTTGGTTCACTTAAAGCTGCCGACGTACCCTATGGCAAGGCAGTCAGGACGAGAAAAACATTGTTGATTCTGGAAAATAAACTGTGATAACATTCATGTCTAATAAAAAAGTACAGACTTTTAATGTCTCATGTGTGTCCACGTGGGTATCATCATGTTGGACATAAACGTATCGCTGATGCTAAAAACAGGTGAAGTCAAATGTCTGAAGACTTAGTGTGCCGACGTCGTTCTGGCCCAGGCCTGGGATGTAAAAACGTGGTCGTATTTTAGTCTAACGTTATTACTGCGGCCAGCAATGCCTTTAAATAATCCTTTCGTGATCTGGAATCAGTCATGCACCTGTCTGCTGTTCATGTCAGGTTCTGAGGAATGGATTTCCTCAGAGTGAGTCCAAACATCAACGAGAGATAACTTTAACATCGGTGGATAGTATAATAATCTAGTGTTTCCCAACTGGGGTCACGCGTGCCGTAGGTGGCCCGTGAGCCGGGTCCAGGGGGACTGTAAAGACTTTGCTTTGTTACCAACAAAACAAAAATGATGACGAAAAATGTTTATGCTTGTTGAATTTGTTTGTTTGGTGATTGTTGCTGAAGTTAAGAAAAAAAAAGGAAAAATCCCCTCAGCTTCTTGAATTAATTTTGATTTATTTTATTACATTATTAATAAGGATGCTGCAGGATAGGCTAATAATAGTCAATAACATTAGCTCAAAGTAAAGCATTAGTGGCACAGTGTGGATGAAGGGATACTGATAGGGCTGTGGGGGTACACTGTTATGTACCCATGTAGCTCTCTGTAGGTTGGGACCTACAGTAAGCCTACACTACACGCAGTAAGATTACATGGGACTGTGAGAAGGACCTGAATGAATGGTTTCCTCTCCATACCACTGCAGTACCCACCGCACACATAAAACCTATCATCTTGTTGTAAATTCAAAGCCCGGCCATAAACATCAGCTGACAGGAAGTTGGGAACACTCGAGGAAACAGAGGGAACGGGCGCCAACATGAAGGTTTAGCTCCTAAACGACGACGTTGAACTTGATGAAATATGAAATACAGGTAATGAGATGCTAACGTTAGCCCGTCCAGGCCTTCAGTCAGCAGACACCAGGTAGCGAGTTTGACAACGGGAGCTAAACGGGTAGTTTTACAAGCCAATAATTTGTAGTGGAAGGTCGCAGGAGCACTGGGGTCATTTTACAGGCGCCATGGAGGAGGGGAACGCTAACCTAGCGACTGTATGACTGGTAGCAGCTCTGTATTAGTTGAACATGACTCTGACTAGCCCTGCATTACAGTTACACACACACACACACTCACTCACACACATACACACACACACACACTCACGCTCTCTCACACACACACACACACACCCTCCCACACACACACACACATACACACA
>OMKP01032207.1:0-13931 GCA_900302375.1 Bathygadus melanobranchus
GTGTGTGTGTGTACACGTTCGTACATGTGATTGTGTGTGTGTGTGTGTTCGTGTGTGTGTGCCTGCAATTTTTCATATGACACAGTTGTGATAGAACAGTACATCACTCTATGTGTGTGTGCGGTGTGTGTGTATGCATGTGTGTGTGTGTGTATATATATGTGTATATGTGCGTGTGTGCATGTGTGCGTGTATGTATGTGTGTATGTTTCTGTGTGTGTATGTGTGCGCATGTGTGTATGTGAGTGTGTGTGTGTGTGTGTGTGCGCGTGTGTGCGTGCGTATGTGTGTGTGTGTGTGTGTGCGTACCTGGTTGAGGTAGTGGTACTCTTCCGGTTGCATCAGGTGAAAGGTCTTCCTCTCCTCCTCACTCGCTCCCGCCAACAAGTAGTAAAATACATGGTAGTTCCTGCACACACACGCACACGCACATGATGTCGCGTGTTCCCAGTCAAACAAAGACAGACAGTGTGTGCCGCGCGGGCTAGCGGCGAAGGAATGTATTATTAGCCGTGACAAAGGCTGTGATCTTGGCCAGCCTGGTACAGTGTGTAATGCTGTTACTGTAAGGGTCTCCACACACACGCTAACACATGCTAGCGCACACCGCAACATGCTGGACAGTGGACAGGAGGAATACTGCAGTGGAACGTTAGAAACCCCGGGGTGGAAAGTTAAGGCTTAAAATGCTTGTTGGTGTTTGAGAGCGGAGGATATGGACGACTTTAAAAGGTTTCTCTGTATTTGTTTTCTATCCTACATGCTATCCTACATTCTATCCTACATTATGTAAAAAATATTTACATCATCTCACTACAAGAGTGAGAAAAATCTGAACAAATATTGTCGACAGAATTTCTGCAACGAGCCCGGTCGCCGTTGGTTACGCCTGCCGCAGTGTTCACATCAACATCTGTACCTTGATGCAGTAAATGTGTCGGAACATCACATTAGCTTTCATATTTCTGCTAGCTTGTTCTCCCATCGACATGACAAAACATTCCCAACCGACGCAAAAGAGAACATATTCTATAACCAAACTGAAGCTAAACTGTCACTTAGCTACCTCTCGCACACAGCGATGCTACACGTCCGTCTATGTGTGTGTGTGTGTGTTTGACCCAAGATAAATAATATATAATATTTGGGAATATCATCAGTAAATCATCATATTTTTGCTTACAGCCTGTGGCAGTGTGAGTCAGTGTGTGTGCTTGCGTGCGTGTGCGTGCATGTGTGTGTGTGTGTGTGTAATATATCAAATTTGGGATTATCATACGCGTATGTTTGCTTACATTGGGTAAATGTGTATGTACATTATGATGAGTCTCAGACTGCTACTCTGAGTGAGTCCCCACACTGGGAGTGGAGTGGGGGTTAGCCTGATGTCTGGGGATGCTTGGGGCAACTGGGGCCACTGGGGGCCCTGGGTCAGTTCTCACCTCTCGTTGTGCTCCTGGTAAACCAGGCGGGACTTCTCCAGCAAGTACTTCTCCACGTAGGCGCTGCAAACAACCCAACCCAACCCAACACAAACACATACACACACACACACACACACACACAAATAGAGTGAGAGAGGCTCAGGGCCCGGGGCAGCTCTCATTAGAGAGAGATCTCCAGGTGTTCAGTGAAGACACAAACAGAACATGAAAGAGAGCGTCCAGGACACTACAAGATACTTCTGCTCACAGCTGGTCGTGCATTCATGTGGGTAAACTTATCTTGTATCGGTGTTCTTATGTGCTCTTACTCGTTGTTTTATTTGTTGTTGTTTTGCTGCTGTAACCTGCATTTCCCTTCAGGGATTAATAACAAGGTGTGTGTGTGTGTGTGTGTGTGTGTGCATGCTGCTCACCCCCGGACCGTGCCACTCTCCTGGTAGTTGACCTGGATGAACTTCCCAAAGCGGCTGGAGTTGTTGTTGTGAGCCGTCTTGGCATTCCCGAAGGCCTGGACAGGAGAGAGGGTACAAGAAGGTTCACCTCGAGGTCATAGAGATACACTGTCACTCAATAAAGGCCGATGGTCACTAGAGAAGAGGGGAAGAGGAAGGTTAGAGGCTCCTACATATGTGCCCCTTCCGCAGGCAGCTGTGGTCGCACAGGACTACAGTACCACAGTCGGAGGTCAGAGTCTGTGGCTGGTATGGTCCATTTTCTTATTCTGGAGCATGCATGGCCACGTGCTTTTTGGTTGAGAGCAGACCCTCGTGGTCATGGGTGGATGACCCAAGATTTACGTCACACGGTTGGGCATTAGAGGAAGAAAAGAGGAGAGGTAGAACAAAGGAAGACAAGAAGAGATGTAGTAGTAGGAGAGGAAGTGGAGAGGAAGAGTGAGAGGAGAGAACAAGAGAGGTATAGGAGAGGAGAGAGAAAAAAGTAAAGTAGAGACAAGGATAGAAGAGGAAATGAGGAGGGAGAGAAGAGAACGAGGAAGAGGGAGAGGAAGAAGAGAACCCCAAATAGTAATGGATCAACTGCGATCACGTCCGACAACAAGACCCTCACTCTCTCTGCCGCTTTGTGGCAAAGCAGTTTGACGAGCGCGATTCGAAGAAGAACGTTCACGTCCTTCTTCAACTCCAGTGGAGCGCTGTCACCACGATCACGTCAGGACGAGACAGAGAGCAGACGGACAAACACACACAGACGGACACCCAGTGAGTGATAATCACACCAGCCCAGAGACACGACAACATGGGGAAGCAGCCAGTCAGGACGGCTACGTAACAATGTGTGTGTGTGTGTGTGCTTTCTGTTTTTACCATTGGTTTTACAGACGGTTTGCTCGCAGGTGTTGGTTCGTGGGAATTCAGGTTTGACTAGACATTCTGTGGTTTGTGTGTGTGTGTGTGTGTGTGTGTGTGTGTGTGCGGAAGAGGATGTGAGTGCATATGCGTGTCTCTACAGAGGAGACGTACCTTTATGTGTTTACCTTTATGTGTGTGCGTGTGTGTGTTGGTCTGAAACAAAGAGCCGGTGTTTTGGGTTGTAGAAGAAGAACCTTTATGTGTCACATTGCTCAAGTACAACTAAATGTTATCTGTGCATATGAGCCGTCCCTAGCAGCACTGGGATCAGTGGGAAGCTGCAGGACGGAGCCCGGGGACCAGGTCTTCTGCTGCTGCCTGTCCAGCCCTCAATGTACCAAATATGGACTGTTTCCTCCACCATTGCTTGAGATTTTTTACAACCAGCAGCAGAAATGGGAAGGGAGAGAACAGAATGACCTCGCGGTAGTCTATGGATAATATTCAACCCTTAATAACCTTTGAATTAAATAAAACCTCTTAAAATACATAAGATTGACATATATTTACATTTAGGGCATTTGGCAGACGCTTACAATAAGTACATTTGTCGAAAGAGTGAAACTATATATATATATATATACATATATATATACACCTGTATATATATAGATATATATTAAGCCAACATTGCAGGGAGCAGATATATAGTGGTATAGTGGATATAGAGTGGATTTAACTGATGCAGAGAGCTTAACCTCCCATATGCTAGATACAAATGAACTGACATTAAAACACTCCTCGCCGTCGTGTGTGTGTGTGTGTGTGTGTGTGTGTGTGCGCATGTGCTAAGCTATGTTAGCGCCTGTGAGATCCTCCACACTGTCACACTGTGTTAGCCAGTTAGCATGTCCCATGCTGCTGCTGCTGCAAACCCCCACCCGAGGAAGCATGTTGCAATGCTAGTTAGCTAGTTTGCTAGTTAGGTAGTTAAACACTGAGGATAGGCCAAGACAGACGCTAGGCTAACAATTAGCATGCAAGGCCACCTATGGCCTAAGGACACCTTAGATGCGCAACATTTCCTGCTCTTCCTTCCCAGTGGCTTTGCCCCACTTCGTCCTTCTCACAAACATAACTGAAAGCAGAAAAACACCAAGTCTCCAAGACCTCCAATGCCCCAAAATCACTAATAGGCAGACGGTTGTATGGCTGAGAAATTATGGCTAAACCGTTGGGAACGTGTTAGCACGGACATTCAGGTCAGAGTGTGGGTGGTGATTTATGGAGGGGGAGGGTGGGGTTATTGGGCGTGACTGAACGATGCCAAACAGTAGAGAATCCATGTGCGTGATCCAATATGGGCCGGGCCGTCCGAACCCCCTGCTGGGTATCCACCCTGAAACAACCTGGACAGAAGCCCACTGCTGCACTCCGCCTCAAAACACGACCTTCTCACTGGAATCACCGGAGACATACGCAACTACTCTTTAGTCATTCAAATCAAATGTCATTTCTTGAAGTCATTCACTGATTCATTCACTTTATCCGTGATGAGGCTGCTGCTCTCTGTCCACATATGTTATCTGTTCTCTTTAAATGATCCTCTATTAATCTACAGCACCCATCTATATACTGAAGCTGTCCGTTCATCAAAGCATCCCCAAATACACGGCCACTGGATACCAGTGATGGGGACGAGACCACCTGTATCGAGACCGAGTCAAGACCAAGACCTTAAAGCGCACTCTGGGATCGCGCAATACAATGTGAATTAATGGATTCATTTTCATTTATATGTACAATTAATTATTTTCAGAGTATGAAAAATGAAACAGTGTATCGTGTCATGTGGTGGAGAAAAAAAAACGTCTCGAGGTCTCCCTCGAAAATTACGAGACCAACCCATGCAGCTCTAGTCCCAGACCGATTCCATACAATTGCTTTCAATTCCGAGACGAGACCGAGTACGTGAAAAAGTGGTCTCGAGACCAAGACCGGACTCGAGTACTACAACACCGCTAGATACTATCACACATGCTGCCTCATTAAACAACTGTAGCACGTCAGATCAGGCTGGCACGTGACACCACTGATGAAACACACACACAATTCTGTAGTGTTTGAGCCTCCATGACATCACATTGCATTCCTCTGCTAGCAGGTGTCGCTCTGCTTCACACAGCAAGACGGCCACACGTGAGTGTATGTGTGTGTGTGTCGCCTCCACAATGCTGTCCTAAACATTGCATGTCTCTCTCTCTCTATATATATATATATATATATATTCTAGAATAGAGATTCTCTTTCTTCCTCCCACATCAAAGGCTCAGGAGAGGATGAGGATGAGCCAAAACCCGGCCCCTTTTCTGCGAAGACGAGGCGCGGAGGGAGCAGCACAGGGGCGTACGGTTACATAAGAGCTTACAGAGTTTACACAGAGTCAGGGCTAGCGAGCAACAACAAAGCTAGCGAGACGTGGCTAGCTTTTGCCCTAACTCATCCAGCATCCAGCATTAGTTTAGCATGATGCTAAACTAATGTTTGACTCTTTTAGCACACAGCCTCATCGCTAGTAAACACAACATCTAAATGTGCATGGTAATGCAAGCAGGGGACATTTCTGTAGATGTGTTTTGGTAGATACAGTATGTCCAACAGTAAAGCAGGATGGGGCATGTGGAGTAGCTTAAGGAACTAGGAACTGCATCTCTGACCTCACCAGAGTTTAAAAAACATCTCAGAGAAAAGCCTCCAAGTGGAGGAGTGTCTCATGCCATGTTGGGGATGTTGCAAACACAATTTCAACCGTAATTCCAATTGCAGCTGAAGCATAAGCAACAGTTTATGTGCATCTTAACGTAACTTATAACACAACCAAGCAATGAGAAGCCTTTGATCATTTGCCCTCATTTGCTAGCAATTCTTCCCCGTTAAGTCACACGGCGCCATTAAAGGCGTTGAGGTGCCTTTAATGTGGAGAACGTTAGCGGTTAGCATGCCTAAGCTAATAAAAGTTTAATACTAGAATACAGCTAGGCTCTGTCGGATTATGGACTATTAGCATTTTAAAAATGCAGCTGTAATTTATTAGGTTTTATTTGCGCACAAATAGGCGCAGGTTTGAGAGATGACATGAGCAAGTGAATCATGAAAATGGGTGTAGCAGCCAGAAAAAATTCACCGCAACTATATGGGGCTTGGCCAGGATCCACGCTGCATACACTGTGAGGTCGAGTTACAGGAGCAGTAAAAAAAAACAAAAAACAACCTAGCATCGTTCATAGTTTATTAGACCACAGTGGGAGAGTGTTGAAAAGCATGAAGTGACCATAGACATATACATAGACGCCGCATCGGCCTGGATCAACTTCACTGCCATACTGGAGAGGTCAAGACTGGCCTGTATGTGGATAAAAAGCACTATAACGATAATATAGTATCATATAATATATAGATCTATATCCATATAATATATCATCAAAAGGATAATTGAAATCGATTGAGATCGTTAATCGTTAGTGTTTTTATCCAGAAACAAAACTTTACTTGGTAAGTGTTTACAGTCTTCACCTCTCCAAGATGGCGGCAACGATGACGTATCGCTCCATGCGGCGTCTGTGTGTACATACAGTATATATGGAAGTGACTACCAAGGTACCTCTTGACTGGACAAATATCACAACATAAAAATATCACAATGAAAAGAGCAAGAGGCCAAGGCAAACACAGTGTTGTACGACAAGTGTGTGTGGACACACCTAGGCCAGGATATTTCTGTGTGCGGTGAAGAGTGAGATAGTGTCAGATCTCCAGGCAGAGCGAGCGGTGGAAGAGGAGCAGAAGATGGTAACATTCATCTGCAGTAATCCCCTCTTCTCTCTCGCTCAGCTGGGTCAACAGCATCTTCTCAACAGGGGGGCTTATTCCTCCAGCAGATGCAGACAACACGCGCACGCGCACACACACACACGCACACACACACACACACATCAGGCCACATCTAAATCCTATAGGTCACAGGAAAGACTGAACACATAGCAAGATGTGGATATTATATCGATATTGTGATATGAGACTAGACGTCGTCTTCAATTTTGGATGTCGTAATACCGTGATATGGCATTACAATATTACAGTAAAGTGAGCTCTAGCTGTTCTATGATTTGCCTTTACCCACTAAGTCATTATATCCACATTATTGATCATTATTTATCAAAAATCTCATTGTCAACATTTTGTGAAAGCACCAATAGTCATCTCTACATTATTGTTGCCAGAGAGTCGAGGAGAAGAGAGGAGAAGAGGAGAGAGTTGAGGAGAGAGGACAGCATGTCGTGACAGACTGGTGTCCCCTGTGGACTTCATAAGAGCTTTCAAAGGTTCTGAAGAGCAAGCTAGCATGAGCTAGTGCTGCACAATTCATCAAAATAGAACATCATGGTAGTTTTTTGTTGAAAATGAAAATTGTGATGCAAAAGTGATCATTCCCACTAATACAGACAATGACTTTGTGATTAGTGACCGCTAGTGTAGTATTGGATTTTACATGACGATTGAACTGGCCAAAGACAACATAGGGCTAGCCAGCTGCACATTCAATGAGTGTGTGTGATTGCTAGCCATTGTTTAGAAAACACAGGGGCTTCGTCGGACCACAGGCTAGCTGGTTTTCAACACAGTTAGCTTGCTAACATGCTACAGCTGGAAAATTCAAGGGACGGGCGGGGCTAGAGGGGAGCCCATGACGCCCGGTGGTATGATTGACAGGGTGTTGTGAGGGGAAAATCCTCAGGCTGAATTCTGTTGAAGTGTTAATCTCTGGGGCGGGGCTCCACTGATGAAGGCCAACCGAAACACCTCAGCATCTAGAAAACATGATTCATCTCTGACTGGTGAAAGACTAAAGACTAAGTTCTAATCCACATTAGAAGAAGTATGTAAGACCACAGACGACTCAAACCAGAGAGGGACCATAATAACTCAATGGAAAAGCTCCACTTGTTTATGGTTGGAATGGAAATCCATACTTGTTTTCCTCTGACCACCTTATTTAGGGCAATTACTGTATGCATTAATAACTCACGTCCATTACAATCTCAAAGGTCAGTTCATCTTTGGCCTTGTGTTGTATTTTGAGAGCTTGATGTCAGCACATCATAAGCGTTTCCCGTTCCACGCATAATCCCATACTTGGTTTACAAGACCATTTAAACAAGTCTAACTTCTTAGACGTGCCATTCTTTTTGGTCGCTAAGCTGAATACTTGTTAAATAGAAAGCTGATTTATTCTGCCTGGCTCTGCATCTGCAATCAAAACAAAAAAAAACAATAAAAATACATGCATAAACCCATGAGTTCATGCCTTTCGTTCTGCAAGAGGGCCTTAGCATTTATGAAACACACATGGAAGGTGTTATCCCTTTTTCTTATTTAGCTAATAAGCCAACTTTGCCCATTTTGAAATCCAAACCTCGATTTCCCCATCGGCCTTTTGAGAGCCACTTGCTGTAACCGTCGCTAACTCACAACAGTGGGGGAGACCCAGGGCCCAGTCCTGCAGGACTTATCGGCCCATCTCAGCGCTCACAGATGGGGGCATTGTGTTACCAGCCACCCCGGCAGAGGAAGGCGTGCGGAAGTTGAATTAGCCGTACGGCGGGAGCAGTGGAAATAGCATGAACTGATTCAATTAAGGGGTCCCCAGCATTCCTCCCCCCTTATCTCCCATCCATCAAGAAGGGGAAGAGGCAGGAGGTGGGGTCGTAGAGGCTCAGCGCTAAGACCTATTTGGCTTTTTTACTGCAAGGTTTCCGCCTCCCTCTCTCCGGCTCTGTTGTGTCTCTGCGGGCTAACGAGAGCCGTTGACCTCCCCTCTCTCTCGTTCTCTTAATCTCTCACTGGTTCCTCCACTTTTACAACGCTGATATCTGCTCCCTTTGTGGTTCAACACATGTTCTTGTTATACCCTCTGATCATGCCATCCATCTCCTCCTATTAAAATTAATTTTATCTTTCCACTCTCCTCTCTGTCCCCATGCGATGGTTATACATGTGCAAGTCTCTCCAATACAATTATTTACACACTGCTAGCAAGACAGAAAAAATGGCAGCACAATATTACATACAGTATTACCATATGACATTATTTATCCTATTGATATTGCATCTAGCATAACCACGTCATGTCGCTGGAGGCGGGGATCTGTAAGCACGTAATTGGCTAACACAAACTCTGCCAGTGGTAGTAAACTGTAAAAAAGACACCAACATGCTGACTGGCCTCTGTAGAAATACATGTATTAAAACCCCCTTCTGAAAGCTTCATCCACTCACACAAATTAGTTTTCTTCAGTTGACTTTTCTTTGGTTTCCGGCCTGGGCTCTGTGCCGTCTCCCCCAGAAGTTACTGTAACAGGGTAGGACTGCTGGAACCCAGCTTGGCCCCAAGGTGACTGCCCAGTAAAGGGCCCCTCAGAACAAGGCCTGGGGCCAGCAGCACCACTGTGCTGCTACTGGGTGCATGGAGGAAGGAGAGCTTGTGTTTACGGTTCACCAACAGGAAGCTGTAAACACCCTGTACTGTGGCAGATCTGGCTCGTTAAAAACACCTTAAACACGCTGCCCGAGGTACACTGGGAAACTCCAAAGGCATTCCAACCAAGCACTTTGTTTTGGTGGTTTGTAAACAAGGTGAGGGTAGACAGCAGGCCTGGCTGACATGGATACAATGTCATATCGGCGTGCATTATTGGATTGCAAAATATACATTTCCAAAAAAAAGCCTGCATTGCAGCCTTTTCGATACAGACAATACATTGTGATATATTCCGCAGTGTACGCATTGAGAGGATATTTGCATTAGTGTGATCCTTGATGTGCTAACATTGTCTTGCTGACATATAGTAATGTAGATACTGCATGATGCTGTTTCTAAGTGATTCCGCTCAATGCTCAAACTCATTTCAATGCAACAAAAAAAACCCGATTTCCATTTTAGCATGGATCATGGCGTGCTGCTCAGCGTGTCGTCTCACGAGGAGTGAAATCTGACTTCAACCCTCCAAAAAAAACTGGGGCACCAGGGGATCGTACTGGCTTCGAGATGACTGCTTTGCAATCCATTATTTAGGGTAAAAGCCTCCACTCTCCCTCTCACACATCTCCGTTTCTTCACTTTCTGAAGAAAGTCCCACTCTCTCTCTCTCCCCCTCACTCTCTCTCTCTCTATGTCTCCATCTCTCCCCCCCCTCTCTCTGTCTCCATCCCTCTCCATCTCTCTCCCTCTATCTCTCTCTCCCTATGTCTCCCTCTCTCTCGCTCTCTCTCTGTAATCTCTCTCTCTATAATCTCTCTCTCTATAATCTCTCTTTCTCTATAATCTCTCTCACTCTTTTAATAGAGTAGAGTGCAATATTTCAATATTATGTGTTGGTATTGATATTGCCTTGTTTGAGTGGTGTCTTTTTGTAGTCCAAATTGTTTCGTGGTCCAAAGCAATGGACTAGAACCATCCTGTGTGAGGTTTGATATCCTGTACAGTACACTGTGAACCAGCTGCCATTGAACTGGGTCTTAAGATGTCACAAGATAGATTGATGGACTCATCCATCCATCCAATCAATAGAACACAATCATTATCATCCAACAGCATTCATTCGACGCCCCCTGACTATGTGCGTGTGTTTGACGAAGGGATCCGTTTAGGTTTTGTCATGAATGCACCAACTCGTATGCTGTGACTTCCTCAGTAGCCTGGACTTGACAAACACATGAAGAATAGACCAGAACCCAGAAGTACAAGGAGAAAAGCAGGTCCCAGTACACTATGTGTGTGTGTGTGTTCCACGCCTTAAAAATGAACATCAGTGGAATGTCATCAAAATGAGACGGAAAAGATCGATAAAATAAGGGATGTACATTTAATTGAAGCCAACCTGGCACATTTTAAAACAGAGTTCACAAAGCGCTTTAACATGCAACACGAGGCAGTGAAACATTAACAAGAGGAGGATGGAGGGCAGCAATCAATAAATACACAGAAACAATGAGACTTGTTACTCTAGTTACGCTGGATCTGGTTAGCTGCATGGTTCCTCTGGGTCCAAGATGCTCGTCCACTCTGATGGATAGTCTTCCATCTTCTCCTTGTCTCTGAGCAACGCCACATAAGCCAGCTGTGATTGAATCAGGACTACTTAGGCCGTCAATTCCCACTCTCACAGGCTGTGACTTAATCTACCGGGGGTCTGAAGTGGCCGAGAACTGGGGCTTCTACGTTCACGTTTCATCGCTCGAGTAATCACACCATGCATGATTTGATTACAATAATTCAGCACAGAATATTATCTATTTTTCCTACTATTTATTGTTAAATCAGCAAACACTTTTATCGTGACTTTTAAATCCATGTCATTAGGGAGCAGATAGGGGGTTAGGGCCTCCAGGTGGACTACTGCATACATCTAGCCTCGTGAGACCATCCAGATATTCAATTTGCTTGTCGCAATGAATATCAATCTGGCCTTGGCTGGGCAGCAATTGATTTCCACATATGGGTGCGATAATCAGATGAAATAACTAAGTGATGCTCTTGCTCTCTTCGCTCTAAAAGAAGCAAAAACATGATTTTTCCAATAAAAGCATTCTGTGCAAACGTCTAAACAGTTTTGATCACTCCGGACGGCGCCACCCCTTGTCTGTCATAAACTGAAATGCCCTCCCCCGAGCCCTGATTGGTCCTATCATGTTTACATTTTTGGAGAAGGCTTTGAACGGGCTCGTGGCCAGAGCGATTTACAGAGAGAAACACAATGCTAGCCTCGTGAGATCAGCATGGTCTCACAAGGCTATCAGACATGGGAATGGGTTTCAAACCCAGAACGTTTTGGCTGGGAGTCTATCCTGTGGTCCGGTGGTTAAGCATATATAGTACAAAAAATGTGCTCAAATAAAATATGACTATGTAAGAGAACTCACTTTCCATATTGCAGGTGAAGGATTGCCACTGGTTAGATTCATTCTCTTACTGATTCATCTGCTGCTGACTCATCTAATTGTGATTGGCCTACACAAACTGTTTTCGCCAAAAAAACATTCCAAACTTCCTCCTCCACAGCAACACGTCAACACTTTAGTAAGGAGAGACTCCAGCCATAACGGTGTGATCGCTAAATCCACGCAGACTACACAACCACACACACGTGAGACACCTAGCACGCATGAGCTACGTAGCATCTAGCATGTAGCGTTTTATGCTACCCGTATTCCTTTGGGTGAAACGTGGGACTCCCAGAACACATGGGGGTTGATGAGCGGTGATGTATAAATTCCCATAACTACGCCGGCTGCTAAGACGATGCAGCTGCCAGAAGACGTGTCCCGACGATGATAGCATATTGAACCTTGTCCAGGTTGAATGTGTGACGAAATAATGCCTTGGTGCAATGTGTTCAACTGGCTGCTCTCACACGCACGCACGCACGCACGCACGCACGCACACACATCTGTTCCCTGGATTATCCTCATCCTCTTGCAGTTCAAGTCTGGAACATTCCCTCTTTTCTCTCAAGAATCAGGCTACAGTGCAAGTGTGTGCTTGTGTGTGTGTGTGTGTGTGCTTGTGTGTGTGCGTGTGTGCTTGTGTGTGGGAATACACTGGCCGGATTGTAGAGATTATAGGGACGGAAGTGCTAACAAGAAGCTACAGGGAGGTGGTGGAGAGTAGGCTAACGGAGCGTTAAGATGCGCCATTGGTCTCCTATGGGGAAGCCGGCGAGGGGAGGGGCCATGCGCCTGACCTCGTGACACTTCGGGGGTTCACTTCGCTTCTTTGACCCAGAGCGCCAACCAATAGATTTGCAGTACAGTCCAAAATTACTTTGTGTGCGTTTCAAAACATGCCATGCTCAATAACACAACGCCCGACCTAGCGGTGTGTATGTGTCCCACCGCGTCTCAAGTGGATGCACCTTTAGGGTTTATACCAAACAAGCCCATGCTAGCTAGATAGCTAGCTAGGTGGAGGTAGAGGTGGGCTAAATGTAAACAGACTTATAGCAATAGGCCTTGTTCAACCTATTCAACCATGTGTTTAAAAAAAGGGTTTACTCTGTTCATTTCTAAGAAAAGCCCAGGTGTATAGATATATAGTGTGTCTCTGTCTGAGGAAATACAATACATTAAAGTGGTCCGACTGTACGGACCAGGGAGATTAGCGTAGGAGGACACAGATGTGTGGAGTTCTGGAGTTTCGTTGTTATCATTTGTTAACAAAGTGGCTGGGACAGACCACTGTACTATGCTATGCTATGCTATGCTAGGGCTGCATGTTACGCAACACATCATCCATCACAGTAATAAATATATTACAGAGGATACATGAGACCATTTGCTGAAGGGTCTTGGCTGCTACCACACAGTTTGGGTACGGAGAGAGTGGTCGTCTTGTTAAAGTACTCGGCACTCTGTCGAAACCTTTTAGTGGGTAAGAAGCAGCTTATAAGAAGCTCAAACACATTTTAAAAACTTGACACGTTGATTCCTTTGGGCCTTTTTAAAACAAAACTAAATCGCCTACCTATCGCAGACTGTAATTGTTTTTAAGTTAATCTTTTCATGGTATTTTTATTCATTTATATAATATTTAGATCCTGATTACACTGGTTGTTTACTATCTTACTGTAACCAATGTGATTCTCTTTCATCTGTTATTTATTATCTGTTGTGATGTCATTTTCTGATATGTACGTGTTTGTTGATTGTCTGGTGAAAGCCTCCTCACGTTTACTGTTGAGGTGAAGACATTCTGAGAAGCTTCCTCTGGGACTGGACATCCTGTACATCCTGTGCAATACGCATGAACCCCAAGGCAAGGGTAATCCAGGCATGCGATCAATAAACTATAAACAAACAACAATGGCAACAGCAAGAAATGCATGCTGGGTACCCACTGGGTTCCATTCACAACAAACCCAGGGATGGCTGAACGCAAACAAATACTTTTAATTGTTCGACGTATTAAACTAATTGAGATTAGCGTGGCCAATCGCAGGGTCTGTTATCGTACTTATGGCTTCAGGTGCTGGGCAGCCCATTAAGAGACAAACACTTTGAAAGAGACACACACACACACACACACACACACACACTTGCCTTCCTTAACCCCTAACGCCTT
>OMKP01032224.1:0-12331 GCA_900302375.1 Bathygadus melanobranchus
AGGACATTACTTATTCATCATTCACAGCTCGGTGATTTTGACACACTGTCCCTCTCTCTCTCTCCCTATCTCTCTCTCTCTCTCCCTATCTCTCCCTCTCTCTCTCTTCATATCTCCCTCTCTCTTGCTCTCTCTCCCTCTCTCTCTCTCTCTCTCTTTCTCTCTCTCCCTCTCTCTCTCTCTCTCTTGCTCTCTCTCCCTATCTCTCTCTCTTTCTAGTCTCTTTGTGCCTCATTCTACCCATTTTTCCCTCTTTAACAAATAAAATGACTATGGTCTCTCCTGGTAATTTCCCATGGGCGAGGCCATATGGAGTGTTTCTCAACTGTGTCTAATTTGTCTGGGAAGGTGTTGGAGATGTACTCAAGGATTCTGGGTACTCGTGTTTAATGGCATGTGAAGTCTGAGCGAGAATGCATTTAGTTTAGTTGAATGCGGTTCTCATTCACAGCCGGTGCTGTTAATGCATGTAAACAGAAAATTGGTTTCTTCCCCTGCTGCTTGACAAATTCCACAGGTGTGCTAATTATCACAATTATGCAGTTGAATGGCGAATGGATGTTTTCATACAAAGCAGGTACCCTGCTTTGGTCTGTCTAAAGGTGGATTTTGGCAGGGGGAAAGTAAACTATACCAACAGCCACAATGACTTTCTGAATCAATATATAATTAGAAGAGCAATATGGATGTGCACTAAAGATTCAATAGTGCCAGCCAACCATTGTTAATAACATCGTAGATCAGGGCAAACATTATGTGGATCTAGAACTGGCAACTTTCACACAGACAATTCCAATGGCATGTCAAGGTTTTAAGGGACAACAAAAGCTTTTTAAAGTGTGTTATTAGGGAAATAAAAATGATGTTTTTCCCTGTGTTGCACAATCACAATTCAATTCATCTTTAGTTTTGTTCTCCTACTATTTGTTGGGTATTAAAACTTTTGTAATCTTCCGTCAAAGTGTTGATTACAGAGTAAACGTGTTGGATGTGGTGTTTCTCCAGCAATATTCTTTCATCTCTGACATGCCTGTCATCTTGTCTCCTTCCCTCAGAAAGATGGAGGCACTTCCTGTATCGCTCTTTGCAAGGTGTTCTTAAACGCCATATTACACCCGAAGGGATGTCACCGGGGCAGAACATGAATGGAAAAGCGGGTGAAGAAGATGCTCTGTCAGTCACAAAAGAGTTTTTGCCATCAAAATGACATGAAAAAAAACCCCAAGCAGCATCTTCTCACTGATGACACATTCCCAGACAGGCGTTCCAGGTGCATTATTACCATGACAATGACATATAATCATCATCACGTACCACTCCCCAGATTGCACCACCTGTAACCTGGGGAATGCGCTCCAAGCCTACACCCTGGCAGCTTGATGAGCCGTCTCACACTTTAGTACACACTTTGTGTGTATGTGTTTTCTTTCGCACTGGCTGCAAGGATTAGTGCGTATCGTACACGAGCCTCGGTTTACCTGCGCAGCGTGGCGCTACGGTTAGCTCTAAAGCGCATTAGAGCTAATTAAAAAGGACGTCAAAGAGGAGCAGAGGGGGCCGAATCGTCCAATCACAGCGCATTCCTCGGGCAAAGCAAACAATATAAATCTAACCGTTGGCAATTCTCACTTTGGTAATTGTCGTTCAGAATAATGAAATCATATTCAAGGTTGGCCCTGAATGACATATTATTCATTTTGTTAATGAAGAAACACGATGGGCCGAGATGAGCGCAGAAACAGATAATTGATGTCTGCTGCCTCATGTTGTTTTATTGCTGTGAAGACACAGCGGTAATAATAAAATATTAATACATACAAGGTCTAAAGTTAACTTTCTCTCGAACAACTCCATGAGTTGTTTTGGGGGAAGGGGGTTTGGAAGGAAGCAAGAAAGGTACAAATGAATCCGTACGTCGGCCATGTTGGAGCCAGGCACTCGCCTCCTAACCGGCGGACCTGCTCTTTCTGCCCCATTAACGTACGCTTTCAGGGGATTTTGTGATGCCGCGACCACCATATGCTGTGTGAGAACGCGGGCATGCATGGCAACAGCGCATTACAGACGTTATGAGGCACTGTGGACCCGGCCGCGTGTAAACCTCCATTCGTCAAAAGGTTATTGACCGTGTCAAGCTGATTGGAGAGGCCGGCCTGTGAAGCCATACTGCAGCCATTCATCTCAGTCACAAGTCACAAAGCCGCTCTAACCACTGCAGAGGGTGTACAGGACCATGACAGAGAAGGGAAAACATTCCCCAACAATACAGACAACGGAGGAGTGGAAAAGTGCTGGTTTAATTCCCTTCACGGTGGTACACACATCAGCATGAGCTCCCTATTTCGAGGAGCATTGGGGTTTCATTGAAACACCTCACAAGCTGAGCAGTGTTGAAAAGTTAAATATGTCATCTTTAGCTTTGCAACTGTCACAAAAAGCCAAAACAATCCGGAACATATGAGGAGGAAAAAAGGAGTATAAACACACTGGGGTAAAGAGACAAAAATGGATGGCCTGAATAATTGACGAGGCAGTCTCTTTTTGCTGTTATGCTGTCAGATGTGCAAAGAGAGAAGAGAGAAGGCCCAGAGAAATGGAGCCGTTGACCAGAACACGAACAAACACAGATGAGATTCCACCAAAGGAGGCTCAAACCTGCTCTTACATCAAACACCTACATTGAGATATGACCCATCTGTGTGTCAGCATACAAACCCATCCTACTGATATAAAACAGATAGATCTGCACTTTAAAGATCGTCATATCCCTCAAACAATCCCCTTAAAGAAGTAGGACATTACAGGACTTGAGCGAGGCCTGTGTTTGAGGTCAAATGTATGGTATTAGCCCACTTACTCAAAGTAGAACGATACAAACAATCTAAGATGGACGGACTTGCTGCTGTCACATCTGAGAGGGAGATTTCGAGTCCCATATTAAAATGATACTCTTTGTATGAAGGGAAGTTGGTGTTATAAGGTCATGCCTATTACAGCAGTTGATTAATAGCAACTGTCAAGGCCGAGTTTAAATATAGACCTCATTATCAGCTCAACAGGCTGCATTAATTCTTCATCAGACTCTGGTCAAGAGGGACAGACCCGGGTCTGAAATCAGACACACTTTGCATATCCTGCCATGACACATGGCAACGTTGGTGAATCCTGTAAATTCACTACATCAATGAAACTCACACATTATCGTTAGTAACCAATGGCCAGTGATTACATGAAGAAGTTGTTGTTTTTTTGCATGAAATCCAAGCATTGACTGAATGGATAAACACACGTTTACAGTTCCATGAGGAAGAGGTCGGGCCTCGAAAAACCACAACACACGACACCTGCCCCCTGACAGTCTACAGTAATAACATAGTGAATATACACTTGGCTCATATCTAGTATGCACACCTGCATCCAGGGAGGGAAGGGGGTTGGGGGTGGCACACATAGAATCAGATTATCCATCCCTGTCTTCCTTCACAGTGAAGCCAGCCATTAGTAGTTCATCTCATCTCTGCAGTGGTGGGCTGGCCGTTCCAGGGCTGGCTGTTCCTGGCAGCCAGCGGCCAGACACTTTGTTGTCAGATGAAGGTGCATGATCCCGTGTGTGTGACCTGCACTGCCGCCTGGCAGTCTGATTGACAGGCATGGGGGGGGGGGAAGACAAACACAATGGTGCAATCAGGTGGCAGGGTTGAGGAAGGGATTGATCCACAAACATGGAGGCGCAGCTCATAAAAAGTGAAACCCCCACAGGAGCAGAATGCAATATTTCTACCTGTGTTCGGAGGACCCGGGCCACCTAGAAGTGTCCTCGCTTCCTTGCTTTGCCATGTTGATAAAAGCATTTCTGTAATTGTATTGTTTTCTCATCTGTCCCCCATACTACAGGTGTTACAGCATATCGTGCGATCGACATTTCATGGAATTGACTGTGGAGTCAAAGTGAATTTATTATTGATTCTGCCTTCTAACCTTTTTGTCTCTTCTTTTCGTCATAAAGTTGAGGTGCAGATGAATGTTTTGCGACAACAACAGCGGCTTTTTATCCGTGAATAGAATAGAATGTGCTGGAAAAGATTGTGCTACTCAGTCGATGACCGTGACGTTTTAGAGTCAGATAAGATTGAGTGGACCTACTTTGTGGACCTACCTGTCCTACCTTGATCAATGTTGTTCAATGTTTTAATCACCAAAATAAACCAAAAAAAGACTTCAAGAGAGATGCTGTATTAATCCTTATTAATCCTTTGGTTTGATCTTGCTCACGTGACTGTATGTATGTGTTTGCGTTTGTGTATGGCCCCTGTTGCACACAACAGGGGCCTGCACATAGAACATCATAGTGTTCACAGCTTGGGCCTACCTCAAGTAGGTCAAGCAGAGTTCTTGTGCAACTGAGAGTTTGTTGTGATTTTTCCGACCCACTTGTGCAATCAAGACAACCTGCGTGCTCAGATGCTTGTGTTTTCTAGAACTCCAATCAGAAGTACCGGATTGGAAAACTACAATTGTCAGCTGTAAGGCGGGTGTCATTAATAACCATGTGCTGAGGGAAATAAATGTTGCATGACCATTGATTTGGTGATGTACTTGCAATTTCAGTATCTATCTAGAAGCATTTCCATTTCAGTGAACACAGCAGAGGCGTAAACAAATAAAGAATATTAATAGGCAGATCGATGTGCACAACGATGCATTTATTTTACATACAAATATTAGGATGTGCCACTGCAAAAACAAACATAGTAATGTACACAATTATTCCACACATACACTGTGGCATCTTTTGTGTCGGAATGGCGATACACAGTGAGGCGAAATGGGGAGAAACTGCTCTTTGTTGACTGGTTGTCAGTGTTGACATCTGGTGCTCTTCTGGCTTCTGGTGACCTTCGTCAACTCCAGCCTGTGGTGATGAATCTTCTGGCTACCATGGAAATATACCCCGTGGGTGTTATGAATGTTCTTGGTGCATACATAGTTATCTGGTTCTGTTGGGGGATGCTCAACTGGGTGACTGTTTTTAGGAACGTATCTGGCCTTTTTGTCTAGGTTCATTTTAACCATGGAATCATAATTATATTGTTGTTCTACAAGGACATACATTTGTTGTATGTGTGAACGCATGCTTGGCCAACAAAGCCGATTCCAACAAAAGGAAACAGGTAACATGTTGAGAGTTTTCTGTTGAATATAATTTAAATAGAATTGAGTTATAAATGCGGTGTTGGTGACAGCTCAGCCATATGGCAACAGTGTCTGCAGCCAGAGAACAGCACAAAGTTCAAGGTTAAAAATAACTCTCTATCATGTCTTATATATAAAATACACAAACAATTCCCCATGAACACTGAATAGGATCCCAGACCATACAAACAAATTCCTTGAGCCATGCTTGCAATCGGTAGTGTTCAGCCAAACATAACGGAGAGACATGCACTCGTATACTACAATAACGTCACTATAATGTATCAGATTATTTGTTTTCCCTCTCTTCTTTACATTGCAAAGCAGGCTATATTTAAATTAAGGAATAAGATATGTTATATAGATTTCAATACAACAAGTGTGTCTCCCCCTTGGGCCGTTCAAGGTTAAACTGTACTGCCTTTCCCTCGGCTCTGTGTGATGATATTAAATTGAAATATTGCTTCATAAAACCCGCTGTATGTTGCGACCTCTCCTCTTTTGTTTAATATAGAAAGTAGCTGGAGTGTGGTTTACGTGCATGGAAAATCATGATTTTTGTATGTGTTCCGATTGCGTAAGGTAATAAATGTTTATCACGTAAACTTGTGGTCTTGTCTGTAAAAGAGTCTGTATGTATGAGAACTGCACTGAACATTGAACGTATCTTTGTGTAGTCAGTCTGATTAATCAACCAGAGACTGGATTTGGTTAGTAGAGGTTATAAAGAAAAGCCCATTTGCAATGCACTTTGCAATCAAATGTCCCCGTGTGGTGTAACATAACAGTACTTTAGGAATATTTTAACCAATGGGTGCCATTGTCTGGAAAATGCTATGCTGAAGAGAGTAGATTAAAGCAATTGAAGCACTGCGCTCTGGAATATATGAATTTCAGATGGAGCTTCACTTTTCATTCACGTCTTCCACGTCAAACCTAAACGTCTTTCAGACGTGATCGCCTATTCCATCATCTGAACCACTACATATCCCAGAGACATCTCATTGAGTCGAAGGCATTTTACTCCACATGACACGACGACGTATACACGTGTAGAGGCTGTGTGTGTGTGTGTGTGTGTGTGTGTGTGTGTGTGTGTGTTTCATAGACGCGCGTATGTGTGTGTCGTCCTTCGTTACTCCGGTAGGTGGCGGTGAACGTTCTCAAGGCAGTGTGTGTATGCGTGTGTGTGTGCGTGTGTGTGTAGGTGTGCATGTGTGTGTGTGTGTTCCTCTCGCTCAAGCGGTTACATGTTGCGTAGTTTAGAAATGTGACGCGCGGAACAGCGCAGCGTCAACACTGTGACAGAGTTGCGGCAAACCAGAAAAGTGCGTGACTGTGACAACCAGAGCCACCGTGAGCAGGGCAGTGTTCCCCACCGTGAGCAGCGCACTGTTCCCCGCCGTGAGCAGGGACTGAAAAGGCGCTCCGGAGCCGCTCGGAGTAGAAACGAGGGACCTCACGCTGAGGAACATTCGCGCAACTGACAGGATAGGTGGATCTAACTACTATAAATTGACTTTTGAGCGATGCACTGGCAGCATGGCCAAGTGGTTCAAGGAGCACCTAGGATTCAAAACCACCAAAGCACCCCCTCCGGCGCCTCCAAAACCGGACTACAGGTATTGTCCCACCGGTGTGCCCGGTACGCCTGGCTACCAACAGCCGAGCTCCGGGGCCACCTATCCGAGCCCCGCTCAGCCGGATATTCTCGCTGCTTACAAACTGCAAAAAGCACTGGACTTCGAAGACCCGTACACCCCAGGTGGGAATATTTCCTTTGGACCGAGTTTAAACACTGTGGGCTCCTCGGAGCTGAAATACGTGTCTCCAAAGCACCGGCTCATAAAGGTGGAAACAATCGAGAAGAGCGCTCCAGTTCCCGGCGGCGGCGGCACCGTCACGGTCACCCAGGCTGCGGTGGTGGGGAGCGTGAAAACTCCTTCTTCACCTCCGTCAGAAAATGACAATAAAGAGAAGGTGAGTTAAGTTAGGGAGCGACATACACGTGTTGTGCGGTTTGTTTCACCTCGGGTTCATATTGATGGCTTATTCGTCATGTGGATGTATAAAGTCATAACTGTAAGTGGTTGTAGTCGTTGTGACTTGTAACCTGCACAACTTGTTTCAGCAGCGATTTAACTTCATAAACGCGTGCCTTGTGTTGCACATAGAAGTCAAAATACACTATCTGTATGTAGTAAGGATACTATAGGCTGCTTTTATGATCATACGGTTCTACAAAACTCTGAGGCTGAGTTGTGACATGAAAAACATTAAAAACACATGTCCACCTCTATAGGCATTTGTTTTAAATTGAAACTTTTTATTTCAGTTGGATATTACCACGCGGGGATGTAAAACACTAACCCAATAACTTATTAACCCGTATTTAATTCTAATCTTAACCGCATGTAAGGAGACAACCTGAGCAACCACAGCAGCACATTGTGTAACTTTTGAAATGTGCGTCGCAGAGCGGATATCTTGCGCTCGTCGACGCGGAGACAGATGGCAACATGCTTCAGGCTCCTCCACATGACAAGTGTCTCGTAGCGCAGGCTGCTGGTGTCATGTCGGTATGCCTTGGAAATCACTCAGACCGCATGCTGGTTCATTTTGGAGACATGTGAGCCTCTGCTGGATGTCGGCAAGGTTAAGGACGTCCGTCCACGGAATGGCGCACGTCTCGCTCCCATTGTCCATGCAAATGAAGGACGAAGTCGTGTGAAAAAGCATTGGGTTTGCTCCTCTTTTCCTGACACTGTTGATACTCAGAAAACATGTAACCCCGTTTACGTTGAATTTATTTTAATTTATTTTATTTCATGAACTTATATATACTTAAGCCTGCACCAGATGATGTCACTGTCAGAACTGAATTTCACTTGTTTGAATGTAGGCCTATTTTTATATTTTTGTCCCTCATTACAAAAGATAAAAGGCAAGTGAAAACCAGAATCCCCCATTTCCACACACACTCACTGCAGATCATCAGCTAATTAAGTGGATTATAGTTGTCTTGCGTGAATCGAGGCCTGTTTGGATCTTCCAAGATAATTACGCACGGCAGACCCAAGCAGAGATGTACAGTTACCACTGCCTCTTCCTTAGTGAGCATATGGTTTCACAGACAGAGGTGGATACTCTACTCCGAGGCCTGGATTTAAGACCTCGTCAACCAATGTTATCCCATGAATATAGGCCATATGCATTTTTCATATGCACTCATGTTCTCTGATGAGAATTATATTTTTGGAGATGGGCCCTTTTTTATGTTTGTGTGTAGCTCAACCGAATGGAGTGTAGTCATCCTACTGGCCTAATGCTTAGTGCAATGCAAGCTGCCAATATATGTAGGAAAAAGAGAAATCAGTCAATAATAATGAACAAGTATCCCGTTAACTTTTACTAACCCTACAGTCACAAAGTCAAACTGACAACAGTGCTGGTGTTCGTGGAAGTCTCTGCCTTAATTGCAGATTTTATGTTCAGCCTCCAATACTGAATTTGAAATCACTCTGTGCTATCATTTAGGTGGACAAGGTGATACGTTTAGTCTGTCCTTAAATAAAAAGTATTTAAAAGCCCATAAACCAATTTTGAATGGGGGGGACTATGGTAGTTAAAATCAAGATATCAGACCAGAACCAAATGTTTGGAATAAGGCCGACACGTTGCTCGGTAACCACCTGTTTTTTTCATGACTTGCAGCTGAATGAGCTAACAGAGGCTAGCACAGCTGAATGAGCTAACAGAGGCTAGCACAGAGATGACATTTTACTACCCTTGCTTTTTGAGCCACGCAAAAAAACATTGTTTATGATAGTGATAGTGTTTTCTCATACGCGCTGGCACTATTTTAACAATTCAGTTACTCTTAACAATTTGCTCTTACACACAGAGACAGACACCCAGAGACAGACACCCAGAGACAGACACCCAGAGACAGACACCCAGAGACAGACACACAGAGACAGACACACAGAGACAGACACACAGAGACAGACACACAGAGACAGACACACAGAGCTATCAACAGAATTGATATGATGTACTTCACAAATACATGCTGTAGTTTTAGAACCAGCTTGAACACAGATGAAAACGAAACAATGTCATCACTGAAGCCACTCTTGTGTTTTTACACGCAGAAGACAAAGTGCTGACTGCCAAGAAACGGTGCGTAGTACACACTAAGTGTCTTAGCAGCAGGGCTTGTCCACATTGATGTTTTAATTACTTGACTCATGGATGCTAATTATATAACTGCTTACCCAACGCCTCAGATGCCAATAGTAGTATCAAGTGTCTTTTCCCCTTCTTAATCCCAGCCTTTAAGGACACTTCACTGCAACTTTCTTGGGGTTTATGAGAACATGGACGATAAAGAATTCATTTATTTTCGTAATGTTGTGTTCATATTCAGACCTGTATAAGCATGCCGTTTGTGTGTGTACACCATGTGATGTGCTGAGTCAGATGGCGATGTCTATTGCTGTTTCGAGGCATTGTTTAGTTTGTTGTTATTTACGACGCCGGGACCTTCATGGTAGAGTGAGTTGCGATGATCAATTATCACCCAGCCTTGGAACTAATTAGAGGCCCCATCTTCCAGCCCAATGCTCTACTCAGCAACTTCCTTCAAGGTTACATGAAAGTGATGACGAGGGGCCAAATGTGTAAACAAAAAGCAGCCGAGCAGAGCCACCAGGCTGCAACATCCTTGTTCTCTGGTCTTGGGGAAAACCATTTTTAAACCGAGCCATGGCCTTCAGGGCTTCAAGATGTTTGACTCAGTCACTCAAAGCAGCTTCTGTTTTTAGCAGCACACAGTTGGATTGTTAGCACTGAGAGCTGTCATGCAGCCAACAGGCATCTGGCTTGAAATATGTCCTCTGCATTGTTTGGCTCTTTCCCTGTAGTGTGCCTTTTTATAGGTCCTGGCTCTTTATGCGTTGATTTGCTGAGGTGGCATGTTTTAGAATAAATTATCGTTATTTGTGACTTCCTCAACACAGTAGAGACGAGTCACGATTCATTCACAGTTTGGGACTGCAGCCGGCGCCACTAATGGAAATGGGTTGAAAGCCATAGTAAGCCAGAATTGGTCACTTCAAAACACTTAGTTTACTGCTGTAGGTTTTAGCTGAAAAGGAACAGTGGTGTCCCTATGGAGTCAAGGACAAGACGTCAACCGTGCTAATGGGCCTTCCCTATAGGAAGTGTTTGGTTGCAAGTCTGATCTGACCGGGACAGAAAAGACTAAACTCTGGGGCCTTAATAAGCCTGTGAAACGTTCCTGCTTCTTGAGTTTATTTGACTGTATTCTTATTTTAGCTAGGTGAAATGCCTCCAAGATTAGCCCTTTTTGATTAGCCCATCTCCAAATCCAGTTTTCACTTGCGGCACTTTGTGAGCGAATCAGTGAATATCGGAGTTGGAGACTTATGTAATTGGCTTTTTCTTTTCACTGTATAAAATGAAGACTCTACGTAATCTATTGACTTTTGATCTCAATGCATCTCTTGGGGATTAATGCTACAAGTCAGCAGCATCTGCTCGGCGCCCATTGCCCAGATCACATTTCTGATAATGAGATCATGGGGATTCAATGTGGGTCTGTCCTTCAAGGGACAGTTGGATATAATTGGCTTATAACTGCCAGAATGGATATGGTTGTGGGATGTGGCTACGTCATGGCAGTTTATCTTATGGAAAAATACTTCCTTAAAATGACTATCAATTATCATACATTTAATGAATTTACCTACCTTTAATTAGGCCTACTTTCTTCCTCAACATTTTGGGAACCAGACATTTCAACCAAGATGATGTTCTTGGTTGAACTATCCTGTTAGGTCTAGTAATATGTCAAAAAGATTAACTTTTTACAGTGGGGACATTTTTTCCCCAAAATATTTCATGTTTACAAATGCATTCATTTGAAATGGATCTATTCAGTAGATGTGTTTCTGCCCACATCTCATAGAGAGCTTTTGACGCAACGGTCAACAACAAAAGATGAAGATGAGGTCATCTTCAAACGTGGATAAATAAATCACGCCTGCCTGAGTTGGCAGCGGTTTGTAACCCGCAGCAGGTGGGTGAACATCTCCTTTCCATTCTACCACTCAGAGTCCTTGATAAGCGTTCGTCTCTGGTTTACTGGGCCTCTGGACATTATCATTAGTCCATCCTGCTTGGCTGTTGTGGTTTCCCGTCTTTGATGGCTGTCTGCTTTGAAAGTGATGGGTTTTTTTTAATGCAAGATTATTAAATATATGAAGGCATCAGGATGTTTTATACTTTCACCAATATAAAGGGCACTTCCGTAATTATTCTCAGTGGTTGAATGCTGATAACTGTTGATGCCGAAGCATTTTATGACATGTCACTGCAGAAAACATTTACCGTTTGACTGTAAACAATAACTGAATGAATTAGCTACTGTTCTAAAATATAGAATACAATGGCAGTGGATTTATTTGAAAGGTCACAACTTTGGCAAATTTTAGTATGCCAGCAGTGAGACACAAACAGGCAATTAGCGAATCATTTTTTTCTGTGATGTATTTTGCTTTCATAATTAGGAATAATTGTGAAGATGAACTGACTATGCATCACCGTGACTCACACCTTCAAGTGACAATTATATGTGAATTATGATGCTGATTATTAAAATAACTCCAGATATTAGTCTGTAACTATGCATGAAAAGACTCCTGTCTTGTTGAAAGTCTACTCTGGTGTTATTGACATCAGGAAGAAGAAACGGTTGAAGTCATTCACGTCAAGGCCTATTGTTCACGGAGGTGTCCGAGGAATGCCACACGGATGCCTTTACTGCGGAAATATTCAAAGAATGCCACCCACGTCGCTCGGTTACTCAACGACGTGCTTGGAATAATTTGACATTCTACCGCGTTCCTAACAAACATGAAGCAAGCCGCCTGATTTGTTTATTTCTGTGACCCCCCCCCACCCCCCGTGCAGGGGTCCTGGAAGGACGCTGTGCTCGGCAGGAAGTAGCATCATGCGGTTTCCTTCCTTCCCCCTTCAGTTCCAACAGCTTACACATTTTGGGCCTCGCCTCCACCTCAGCAGCAGCAGAAAAGTCATCCTGCGAGAGGGGATA
>OMKP01032227.1:4598-18385 GCA_900302375.1 Bathygadus melanobranchus
AGCACTTCCAGGTGAGCTCGGTGCCAGCCTTAATCACTCTACAAACAAACAACATGTCAACACCTGGTGAACAGTAACACAGTAACATGAATGTAACTAACTGGTCCTGGTGAACAGTAACATGAATGTAACTAACCGGTCCTGGTGAACAGTAACATGAATGTAACTAACCGGTCCTGCTGAAAAGTAACATGTTACTGCAGCTAAACTTCACCTGCTGGTGAAGAAGGCTACGAGGGGAAAGCCGGGGTCCTGGGTGTCTGTGAAGATGCTCTGGGTGAACAGGTTGGGCCGGCAGCTATGCTGGGTTACAAAGGGTCAAAGGTTATGATGGGGTGAGACTAGTACAGACAGTTGAAACAGTAGGGAGCATGAGACCGTAGAGACCAGTAGAGAGACCAGCAGACGGTAGAGAGTGAGACCAGTAGACAGTTGAAACAGTAGGACATTAGACAGTAGAGAGACCAGTAGACAGTAGAGAACAATTGAGACAGTAGAGAGACCAGTAGACAGAGTAGAGCGAGACCAGGAGAGGCAGTAGGGACCATTAGATAGTAGAGACCAGTAGAGAAATTAGAAACCAGTAGAGACATAAGAGACTGGTGGAGACATAAGAGACCATAGACCTACGTTGAGGAAGCGAGCAACGTTGCCCTCCTTGGTGGCATCCAGATAGTAAACATCTTCATGCTCTTCTCTCTTCCTCTTCCTTACCCTCCTCTCTGGCTCCACCTCCCTGTCGCTCTGCTCAACAGTTGCCGTAGCAACTACCTCCTCCTGCCCGGCAGATTGGCCAACCCCACCGTCTGCAACAGGAAGAGGGAGACAGAAATGTATCAATGGGAACGGGGGCGGGTGTGGAAACGGGGAATATGAATAAAGTTGTATGTTGTTGTAAGTTGTAATGATTAGGACCAGAGTACCTGGGGAGGGGTCTCCCGTCGCTAGGCAACCACCCACCGTCTCATGCACCTGACACACACACACCCACAATTACCAATCACTGTAAATACTAATGACTTCCACTGTTGTTGTAGATAGTAATTAGTAGATATTAAGAGAAATAGAGCAGGCAAACCTCTATCCTGGCCAGGGGGTCTTGGTTCTGGTTCTTCTGGGTCTGGGGGGTCTCTTGATTCTGTTTCTGCTGGTTCTGCTGGGTCTGAGGGGTCTTGTTCTCTTGCATCTGTTTCTGCTGGGGTTGGGTCTGGGGGGTCTTGTTCTCTTGGGTCTGGTTCTGCGGGGTATCTTGGTTCTGGTTCTGCTGGGTCTCCTGGGCCGGGGGGCTCTGCTTGGGGGTTAGGTTAGGGGCTTCTGATGGTCTCTGGATGACCGGGACGTGCAGCGGTGGGGAGGAGGTGGGCAGGGACCCCTCCGTTACCGGCGGTGCCAGCCATTCAGTGACCACCTCCACGTCGTCGTCTGACGGAGGCTCCGCCCCCAAAGCTTTGGGGGGCGGAGCTTCTGCAGGGCCATGCCCCTTCCTCAGGACTAGCCCTGAGAGAGAGAGACCAAGAGAAAGAGGGCCAAAGGGAAATCTCTATGAAGTGTTGCCTTGAGAGGAGATCCTGAGAGGAGGTCCTCCATGTCTACGGTCTACCATCATGACCTGTATTTGAGATCAGAGTTCACTCACTGTCAGGCTGCTAAATGACTAAATAATGAAAGAGTCGGTGCACTCTTACCAGCATAGGTGCAAATGAAGGTTCCCTGTTCCAGGTCGTCACGGCAACGCACGCCCCAGCCACGGTTGGTGGTGGTCTGGAACACCTGGAGACGGACCCGGACGCCCTGCTGGACGAGCCGGTTCTGACATCTGGCCCGATCACAGCCGCACCACGGGCCGCACTCAAACAGCCTGGAACACAGCCACACAGCAGTCACACACACTGCAGCCTACGCTTTGGTGTTCCTCAGGGCTCAGTGCTTGTTCTCCACCCACTTGAGACATGAATGCGCATGAAGCACGGTCACGCGCACATAGCTATTCTAGTTCTACTGCACACATAATCTCACGTAACCCGCTAGCTTCATGCTAGCGGGTTACGTGAGATTGTGACCTGGTACGTGTGATCCTCCGCAGTTACTTATGAAATTCTTTTTTCTTTTACATTTTTTTCGTTTTCTGAGCACCTGACTCATGTTTACAAAACTGGTCGTGCAAGATAGTTTCCCCTTCTGCTTTGTCCTCGCAGTGACATGGAGCACACGCTACGTAACGACGCAATGTGAAAATGAAAAAACAGGAATATTTTGTTTGATTATGTCATGTGACCTTGACTATACATCATGGAAATGACAGGGATTTCATTTTAGAAGCATGTTGGGCAATGAACAGTCATAAAAATAATTCTATATTAAAAAAAGAAATGCTGGATTACAGGGCACGAGGCCCTTTAGATGCACGAGGCCCAGCGCCGTCGCACACTTTGCACATCCCATGTGACGGTTCTAACCAGGCTATCCATAACATGCCACATAACCAGGTTACATAACATGCTACACGACCAGGGCATTCATCAGGGCTGTGTGACAACGGCTTGGTCTGTAAGGGCGGGCTTGGCTTACTCTTGTCCTGTATCTGTAAGCAGGTGGACTACCTGGTGGGCGTGGCTGGAGTGTCATTAGAAGACACCTGGCCTGGTTTCTCCTCCCTCAATAGTTGGTTGGCTCCTCTTTACCCAGCATCTTCTTTCTTTGTTTTGACGTGTGGCTTATTGTTTCCACATTTTCCACCATACAACACATACATGTATCTCACGATACTTTCCATTTCATCCACTCACCTACAATTACTGATTTGCTGATCGCCACACCTCATTGGATAGAAAAAGCAAGAGTTTACTTAGGTATATACTTTTAATAATAAATCCTTGATAACTCTTCCCTTACATTGTGTGTGTGTCTCCATTTTTGTTGTGGCCAAGAGCAGAGTCATAAAAGCTGTAGTACCGGTCTCAAGAACAATTTTTGATGGTCTCGGCCTTGTCTTGGACTTGGGAGTGAATTTGACTCTTGAATTGTCCTCTGATTAATTGGTCGCGGAAGACTCGCTGTGTTCAAAATTGCATAGCTACATATTGTTTTTAATATATTTTTTTAATCAATTTCCATTATCAAATTCCAGTTATCCCCTCATCCCCTGCACGCTACACTGGAGTCATACCAGAGCACCTTCAGCCGTAGACTGAGACTACCGAGGTGCACCACAGAACGCCATAGGAGGTCTTTCCTACCAGTGGCCATTAAACTGTTTAACTCCTCCCCCTTCTGCAGGAAGGACAGTGAAAACATTGGACACTGACAACTATATAAATATCATGTGCAATAGTAGTTATTTCAATATCATGTGCAATATTACTTTTTTACTTTTTTCAATATCATTGCCAATATTACTTTCCACTGTAGTTGACTTTACTTTCTACCAAATGTATATTATTCTATTGTTTTTTGTATTCTTATGTTGTTATTTTTGAGAAACCTCTGGCACAAGAATCTCCTTCGGGATTAATAAAGTTCTATCTCTCTCTCTCTCTTAAGTAAGTAAGTAATGCTGCAACTATATTATGACATAACATGCTACATAACTAGGCTAAATAACTATGCTACATAACTATGTTACATAACAATGCTCCATAACCGAGCTATTTAGGGCTGGGTTGGTGTGCTGCTCTCACCCTGACTCCACTGGACTGGTCAGTGTGTGGTGGGTGTAGTGCTGCCCCCTGGAGGTGAGGCCCCTGCATGCGCAGCTCAGCGCATCCAGACAGCCATCCAGACAGTCGCAACAGGTGTGGAAGAGCGCCGGGTTGGCAGACAGGAAGCAGCCGTGAGGCCAGCGGTCTTTACGGTAGCGGAAATCGTGGGGTCGAGTCCCGGCCTCACTCGGGCACAGCTCTACGGGGGTGGGCTCCAGACCCCGGCTCAGGTCCAGCTCTGGGAGGCGGGGCCCGGCCGCGAGGGGCGGATCCAACCGCACCGCCCCATTGAAGGTAAAGAACTCCACCTGTTAGTTGGAGGAGACGAGTCATTACACTGCCTTTTATCTGTCGAACTGATCGAACCCCTTTATAAATGTGTTCACTTTTGAGGCTTGATTTAAAGGCATTAAGTGTTGATGCAGACCTCACATATTCTGGAAGTTTGTTCCAGAGCTGTGGAGCATGAAAACTAAAAGCTGCTTCACCATGATTGGTTCGAACCCTGATGACCTGAGAGCTCTATTGAGACTTTTTCCAGGTCTTGTTTGCACATCAACCCTTTAATTCTTGCTATGCTTTTAAGGTGATAGGATGATTTTGTAATAGTCTTTATGTGGCTATCAAAGTTTTTTTTAGTCTTCAATGGTAGAGATTAAATATAACCACTTTAACTCTTTCGTCTTTGGTGACTGAAGTAATTACTTCAGTTTTATCTAGGTTCAGCTGGATGAAATTGTGGGCATCCAGGCACTGATTCGCTCAATGCACTTGATGAGTTAAATGGGACCATAGTCCCCTGCTGATGAAAAAATTTACATTTGAGTATCATCTGCATTGTTGTGGTATAGGTTATATTGTTGTTTTTCAGAATTTGGAAAAGTGGGAGCATATAAAAGATTGCGGCCCAAGAATTGGTACTTGGGGGAACCCCACATGACACAAAATTGTCCCTGTCATTTAGGTAGGACTTCAATGCAGCGCTGTACCAGGTAGTCCTTCCTAATTGTCTAGCCTGCCAATCAATATGCTATGATGCACTGTATCAAATGCAGCACTGAGATCTAATAATACTAGAACTGATATTTCTCCAGAGTCGTAATGTCATTTAAACGCTTGACAAGAGCCGACGCAGTGCTGTGATGGGGTGGAATCCAGACTGGAAAATGTCAGAAATATTGTTTGACACGTTAGAAATGTGTTGAGTTGTAGGAAAACAACTTTTTTAATTATTTTACATAGAAACGATAGGTTGGATATAGGCCTGTAATTACTCGCCACTGACGCATCAAGATCATTCTTTTTCATAAGAGGCTTAATAAATGCAGTTTTCAACGACTGTGGGAATTCACCTGTTAGAAGGGAACTGTTGACTATCTGTAGTGTATCTGACACAATGCAATTCAAATGCTAGCATCAAACCTTTGTCAAGAGGTCAGGTGGGGATGGTTCTCTCACTGCTCTAGGGGTTGGTTGTCACACATGTGACAAATGTTTTTCCAGTTATGGATATGTAAGTAGTGAGTTTTGTTTCCTCAAAACAATGTTGTATAGGCAACAGAGGATAATTCAAACAAATACACATGATTCACATTAATAGTTGAAACAAATAGACAAATACAAAGGGCCTTGGTGAGTATCATAGAGATGGTAATTCTATTAATTTTAAAACGTATTTGGCGTCTCTAGCTTAGGAAACAAAAGAGTTACAAATGTTAGCACTTTTTTTTTTACTGAAACCCCATAGATAACTATAGGGACAACCAACCCTGTAATGGGTTTGGTTACAACAATGAAAGGTAAACCCTAAGCTTCCCTCTTATGTAGGAATGAATATTGTAAGATGTGTTGATGATGACTTGATAACAATTCACGAGAGTAAAAAGTGAGACAACCAACCCCAGGGTCCCCTACCTATACCTGGTCACAAAACATTATTACACTAATATTTACCTGTACCTGGTGTAAAACACATCATCACACTAATATTTAACTGTACCTGGTCTAAAACACATCATGACATTAATATTTACCTATAACTGGTCACAACACAGGTCATATTCTAACCATGTCACAGAATGATGTCATGGTCGCTAAGTTATCCAGATGAGTCACCAGCGCTCACCTGCAGGACATCGTAGCTCTCTGTGGCAAACAGGAAACGCATCACGTCATCGTGACTACGCAGGCGGAGTCCACACGGGGCGATGTAGACTAGTTCCTCTGAGGTCACTTCCTGTCCGCCGAGCCTCTGGAAGCCGCAGAGTAGGGGCACTTTCAGCGGGTTCTGACCCCAGAAGGGCTGACTCGTCCTGGGCAGGCTGGGCAGGCAGGCCTGGGGGTGTGGAGAACATGACCATCACCTTACCATCACATGACCATCACCTTACCATCACATGACTACAACCTTACCATCACATGACCACAACCTTACCATCACATGACCACAACCTTACCATCACATGACCACCACGTTACCATCACATGACCACCACGTTACCATCACATGACTACCACCTTACCCTCACATGTTACCATTGTGATGTTTTGCAGTTACTGTTACCTTGGTGCACTGGTGTGGCTGGTAGAGGGCCTGCGTAGGAGATCCCTCCTCCTGTTCAGCAGACACCTGCTCCTCCTCCTGGTTAGCACACACCTCCTCCTTCTCCTTCAGTCCACCCGAGATATCCTCCTTCTCCTTCAGTCCACCCAAGACCTCCTCCTGCTCCTTCTGTCCAGCTGAGATCTCCTCCTGCTCCTTCTGTCCAGCTGAAATCTCCTCCTGCTCCTTCTGTCCAGCTGAGATCTCCTCCTGGCTAGCAGGCACTTCCTCCTTCACCTCCTGCTGTCCATCAGAAGGTGGCTTTTGCTGCTGCACCTGCTCCTCCTCCTCCTCCTCCTCCTCCTGGGAGGAGACAGTGACTGGTAGGAGCTCTGGATCAGACAACAAGACACCAGAGAACATATCAGGGCCTGACTATACACTGCAGCTACTGTGTGTATGTGGAACTATATATACTATACATACTTCCACATGTATACAATAGCAGTGGGACTCTTCCCACATGTACACACACGTGGAACTATAGAGAAATATGCAGAGTCATTCAGACCTGCGATGATGACATCATGGTGTGGAATGGATGAGGAGTCAGGTGGTTCTGGGGTAAGTCCCGCCTCCATCAACTTCACCAGCTTCAGCCCCTGAACATAATCTATATAGATATAGATATATAGATACATAACACCTCCACCAACTTCAGCAGCTTCAGCCCCTGAACATAATCTATATAGATATAGATATAGATATATAGATACATAACACCTCCACCAATTTCAGCCCCTGAACATAATCTATATATCCACACACACGATGACTGTGGTGGGCACTGACGACATAAGACACATGATAATAATAATAACAGCTGTTAGACTCAGAAAGCTCGGACAGACAGACAGGCAGGAAGGCAGGCACCTGTTTCTGTGGCAATCTTGCTCTTCAAATTGCACCTGAGCTGGTCCAGGTATTCACTCACTCCATTAAAAACACGGTCCACATCGGCCTCCTCCCAGAACAACCGGGCGCCATCTGATCAACACACAGGAAATCAGCTTCATTTATACTGGTAATGTATACACTTCTTGATGTACATTTTACATTTACATTTAGAGCATTTGGCAGACGCTTTTATCCAAAGCGACTTACAAAAAGTAACACATTTGTCAAAAGAACAATATATAAGTTACAAGCATTCCTGATTGGCAGGTCAATAGAACAAGTTACAATTGCTAGGTTGACCCCTTACTGTACAACAGAAGGTAGCCAGGATAAGATGCTATGCAAGCTAAGTATTATTTCAAGTGCCGGGACACACCAGCATACAGGATCCTACAAAGTGCCAGGACATACAAACATATTTATATACATATAGGGGGCGGTAGTAGCTCAGGAGGTAGAGCGGTTGTCTGGCAACTGGAAGGTTTCTGGTTCGATCACCGACTGCCTTTCATGGTTGACACCGCCGTCGTTGTAGGAATGTGTGTATGAATGGACGAATGTGAGGCAATATTGTAAAGCACTTTGGACAATATATAAATGCAATCCATTTACATATATCCAGTACATCATGCTATACTTACACAATAATGTTGACATCATCAGTAAGGGCCAGTACATTTTTTTCAAGATCAATCAAAAATATTAATAAATATTCAAAACTTAAAAGCATTACAGGTACTCACTGTTTTCACAGCTTTCCTCTTAGTTCGACCATCAATCTCAAATTATAAACTAACTAAGACTAAGTTATATAAAACGGTGTAGAGAATTAGGATAATAATAGGTCTTTATTCACTAGTCGTATTTGCACGCACCAACGCAACCAGTCAACATGTGATTTGTGGGTTAGAAATATTAAATATGTAATATTAAAATGTCAAATCAAATGTATCATACCGACGTCCGGTGGGTCTGAATGTGCCTCTTCCATGCCCACTAGCTTGCAAACGGAACTTTTAATCTAAATACCTTTTCTGATGGGCTTCACGAACAACAACAGCGTCAGAAAGACATTGACGGTATAAATTGGCGCAGTTTGATGTGTGTTAGTCATCGATTGACTGTATTTATTGTTTCAGCGGAAATTAACTCGGCTCTTCATTCATATGTTTGGACTCATTTACCCACAATCCATCTGTTTCGACTCCTTTACCCACAATTCATCTGTTCAATGACCGCGCGTTGTTATTGTTCCGCTAGCTGCATCGTCCACGCGTCCTTCCACTACTTTCACTTATGTTTGTTTTTTCTTGTGACGGTTTATAGATATCCCAATGGTTTGGCGTGACCCGAAGTAAACACTTGACCATATATCAATATATGTAGTACAATGTGTTTCATAATTTATAATCGAATCGCGTTTGCATTTGATCCTTTCAAACTGCCATAGTTTCTTAAACGCATGTTATGCAATAACTACTAAGCAAGCGGAAGGTGCGATAGTAGTGCATCTAACAGTCACTTGATGTAACATTTAAAACGGACAGTTTATAACATGACAACCCCAGCGACTACCTGTGTGTTTGGTAACCTTGTTAATGAATAACTGATGATATAACTTTAGCCCGTTAACAACTTAAGATCTTACTCTAAAACGTTAACACAGCTTTTCCCCAAGCACCGAGAACTGACAATCACCAGGGTGTTTTTCTTATGTAATTATGTGTATTTGTTTTGTATTTTATATTATTTTATTCACTTACTTTATTATTATATCTATCTTATGTATGTATACTCTCCAAAAATCACATCCCAATTGCTCCAATAATAAATGTCAAATCTATAATATTGGTAGAATATAGAAGACTACAACCATCCTTTTCAAGATTCAAAGTTTTATTTGTCACATGCCATTGTACAGAAGCAGTGAAATGAGGGTCGGCAGCAGGGCAGACTGCAATTTTGCAATGTAAATTAAATATAAAGAGTAAAAAATGTAAACATTTAAAATAACTTAAAAGGAAGGGGGCTACACAAGGGAAAAAGAGCCACACAACAGCCAGATCAGGAGCCAAACCATTGCTGGTTGAAAGACTGAGTTACAGTTGAGTGAGGTAGTGACAGTAGATATACATAGTATAGCAGTATATGGTACATACAGCAGTGGTACTAGAGTTAGACTCCAGTATGGGCTGTATTTAACAGTCTGATGGCCTGGGGGAAGAAGCTCCTATGGAGCCTCTCCGTGTTGGCTTTGTAGCTGCGGAGGCGTCTGCCTGACCACAGCCATCGAAAGAGTTCTTGGTTGGGGTGATGAGGGTCTTTTATAATCCGTTGTAAAGTCTTTGTCTAGCTGGGATGAGCCGGCAAGAGAAGGAATCGCTTCTGTGGGGACCCTAACCCTAACCCATTCCCTGTGGGGAATGTGTGTGGCCGACGCCATGTCCATGCCTGTCCACTGGTACTACTACGTCCGCCACATTCAGCAAGACTTCGGAGGGAGGATATCAAGCCTCATAGCTCTTAAGAGCAGACACCCATCCAGCATTCTCACCCTGTCCAACTCTGGTAGGTAGTTAACCTAGTTAGCCATAACTCCTGTCCAACTCTGGTAGGTAGTTAACCATAACTCCTATCCAACTATGGTAGTTAGTCAACCTATTTAACCATAACTTCTGTCCAAGTTAACCTTGTTAGTGCTCCTCCTCTACTAGTTAACCTTGTTAGTGCTCTCCTCTACTAGTTAACCTGGTTAACCTAGTTGGTTCTCTTCCTAGCTGGTAGCGGTTGGACATCGTGGTCTCCGGGCAGGGGGGGACCAGACGTCGTAGGAACCATCATCTTGCATGACAAGCTGTCCTTCTAGAAGACGGAGGCTCTGTCCATTACCACCAGGGTACTGGAACCACTAATCTGTCTGTCTGTCTTTATCTGTCTTACTTAGTCTGTAATTTGTCAAGGTGGTTCCCAGGTGGTTCTTAGGGCCAAATGAAAGTTGCATTTTGCTGTGTATTTCGTTTTGTACAATCGGGTGATCATTGGGACAAACATCAATTTACTGAGTTTATTGAGTGACCCCACACCTCACTGCTATAGAGGATGATTGTTTGAACTAATTACTTTTAGGTTTTGAGTCAAATGTGGATCAACAAATTATTCCTAAAATGACTTCAAAACAGGTTGGACATTTATTTAAAAACGGGATAGATATTTCCAGTGGAACAAATGTTCTAAATAGACACTCTATATGTAACAATGCTCCATGCCACAAAGTGGCTTTCCAGTGCTCCTCCATGATCAGGACACAGGTGGATGTTTTTGAATAAATCGATTTATTGCAGTTTGTAGATGAATGAAGACAGAGCAGGTAGTACATGCCAGCGCTCTTTTTGAGTGTGTATTGTGATGGCTGGTTTAACCTGTGGGCCTTGATTAATCAATACATTTACATTTAGAGCATTTGGCAGACGCTTTTAAAGTAAAATACACCACAGGTGTGCAGCCTCACCCAGCCAGACTAATCAGCCTGACCGGGCCAGGTGAGGCTGCTTAAACCAGCCACCAACCACACACACTCCAGTCTGTGGCTCCGTCTGAAACTGCAGACTCTGTACTAGGCGCTAAAGTGTGTACTGTTTTCTGGCATACTATTAGTATGCAAGACAAAGGTATGCATGTTTTTGGACATACTAAGGTGTCGCAGAATTCAAGCTGACGGCCGTCATTGGTATCGACACGCTACAACCCCGTTACAAACCCACCAAGTGATTGCAATAATAATAAAAAGCATATGCATTATAGCTCCTGTCAAAATGCATCGTGGGCGACTGTAGTGTCCACAGTCTGCACACTACGAATTTCGAGATAGTATGCTATTCGGGTACTTTTAGTATACTCATTTTTGCATACTACGTGGAAATATGATTTCAGACATAATACTCTTGCCTACTACTCAGTATGCTAGTATGGAGATTCGGATGCAGCCTCTGTCTCTAGTGTGTTGGGTGGAGACAGGTCTTCTGTTGGGTGGAGACAGTAGAAGCAGGTCATGATTTTGTTGAGCTTGAGGTGTGAGGAAGTTAATCCAATAAAAGGGGAGGCTATGTTGAAGTGCTCTGTTGCTTTGGTCTGCTCAGGGATGCTGGCAGGAGACAACACACTGAACGTGCTCTGTGCTGTACACGCCGCCCTGGTCCTGGCCAGGCATGTGCAAGCGGACCTCAGGGAGCCGGCTGTACGAGGAGCTGTGCTGGCTGACTACGTGCACTTCCTGACCACGCCGCGCACGCACAATGACACCTATGCAGAATCTTTCCATCGCAGCTTCTTCTCAGACTGGAAGGAGTCCAAACCCACCTCCCCTGACAAGGTAAGACAAACGCACCCAAACCCAAACTGTTGAGGATGTGTGGTTGGTGGCTGGTTTGCTACTGGTTATACTGGGAGCTTCCCAGTACAACCACAGTCTGCTACTGGTTATACTGGCGTTATGGTTTGTTCTCCAGGTTCTGGAGTTTGCAGAGGAGCGCTGCCAGAGGAAGATGATTGGCTCGTCTCAGCCAGCTGGATGCGATTGGCTGCCTGCCCATGGTCATCCCCTTCATTCTGCTGTCCGCCACAGCCAATGAGGAGCAGGCAGTGAGGGCCACGCCCACATACAACTAGAGTCTAGTTAATGTGAACGTATTCATGTTGAAATGCTGTTGATGAGCTGACCTGCTCCTTCTGCCTGCCCCCCCAGGTGTCTGCTGCCGTGGAGTTTGTGCGTCTCACCCACCCCCACCCCAGGGTGCCGCAGTACGTGGCACTTTATGCCCGGATGCTGCACGCCTCCAGCAGCTGGCCCAGGACGCCCTGCGCTGCCCCCTGCTGGATGCCTGGGAAACCTGCCTCCTCTACAGCCAGCAGGCCACCAGGTAACCCCTAGCAAACAGATTGAGTCCCCTAGCGACCAGGTAGTCCCCTAGCAACCAGGTACAGCCGCCTAGCAACCAGGTACAGCCGCCTAGAAACCAGGTTTTAAAGTTAAAGTGTGTATGTGTGTTGTGGCAACCCGACTGTGCGAGGGGCGTCCCGGGGGAATGAGCAGGTCGAGACAGCGGATGACAGTCCAACGTAAAACAGGCTTATTAAAGTCTTAAAGGGGAAGGATGCTGGGAGAAAGGATAACGTAGGTTCTTCCCGGATTGGGGTTTGGGTTCCGTGTCTCTGCCCCGGCGGTCCGTTACTCGGCCTGGGGTCGCTCAGCGCTCCGTGAGCTTGAGATCCTTCAGAAGAGAGAAAGTAGAGTTAAACAAACAATGAGATTTATCCTCTTCAGCCCTGGGCTTAACTATCCTCGTTATACTGTTCCCCCCCCTTTTCTCTTTGCCTTCTGGCGCTTCTCCTCAGCAACATACACCGTACGAAATACTTCGGCTTGGTAGCCACTTACCCAACCTGTTGAATACTGCGATCCCACATCTAACTGGGATCTCCTCTAGCCGAACCTCTCCTTTGTTTGTCACCGGCTTATGTTGCCTTCTGCCTCGTTCCTGGGAGTGGCTGCAGGTGTGCTGGCCAGAACGGTTTCCAGGTGCCCTGCCGGGGATTTTCCACTCTGCTGTCCCTGGTGCTGAAGGTGAGTTTCGAGGCTCCCCGGGGTGTCTGCTGCTTGGCCACTCTCCACGGTGCTGATGCTCTAGTATGTGGTTCGGCACGTAACGGTGTTCTACTACTTCACCCAGGGTTCGTTTCCCATACGACGGCCACCTGCTGTGGTGCTGGAAGTGGCCGTCCGTCGACGTGGGGCACCGAGGGTGGGTCGGGGCACCACAGTGTGTGTGTGTGTATGTGTCTCAGGTTGTCCCCTGACGAGAGGTTGGGGGTTCATCAGAATGCTGTGGAGACACTGGGCCTGGCGTGCTACACTAAAGGTAAGCTCTCATTCTCTCTGTACTGTATATAACCCAGTCTGTATATAAATCATATAACACATGACTAAAATATGAGAATAAAGACAATACAATAACAATAACAATGGTTGACCAATAGCAGCCCTGAGCAGCCTGTTCTTCCTGGCTTATGGAGTTTCATGGAGACATCAGGGGCGGAGTCCTGGCCAACACCAACTGTGGGGGTACAAACATCATGACCTCACATCACATCACATGACCTCGACAGGACCATACATCCTGGCATGGTGTAAAAGTAGGAATATTGCAGTCAATCTTTATTGTTATTATCCCTATTATTATCATAATTATTACGATTATAATTAGTTATGCATATGATAGGTGGCATGGTGGCTCAGTGCGTAGCACTGTTGCCTCACAGCAAGAAGGTTGTAGCTTCAAGTCCCGCATGGTGCAACATGTCGGGGCTGTTTCCCGGGCCTTTCTGTGTGGAGTTTGCATGTTCTCCCCGTGCTCACCCGGGTTCCCCCCATAGAACCCCACAAGAAAAACATGCAGAAGAACAGATTGCTCTTCGGTCCTGTCCCTGACCAAAGACAGGACTGGGCACTTGGACTTGGTCCCCGGGCGCTGTATCGGCTGCCCACTGCTCCTGGCTTTCCCTGGGGGAGGACGTCTAGGATGGGTTAAAGGCAG